>JAMKCH010003081.1:0-87174 GCA_023653785.1 Ophioderma brevispina
GGCACGGCTTCCCGCTCAGGACTGAGGCCAGGCTGATGATGGAGGCAACCCGGGGAGCAACTTTCCGCCAGTGCCAGTCTGCCGGTGCATGCCTTGAACTGAAATATCGGGCGGGCCGACAATTCCAAATTGAACTTCCGTCATACCTACTAGTTAAAAATACCTATAAAATATCGGCAAAAAAAAAAACGTATATAAAAAACAGCGAGCGTTTTCCTCTGCCTCACCAAGCATTGCATCGCAGCCCAAAACAGGACTAATTGATGGGGAATCGATACGGAATCCGATATAGATATTTTGGATTGAATCAATTTTCTGAGGTGGTAAACATGTAGTGATCGCTGATAAAAGTATTAGAATTACAAGAAATAGTTTTGCGACATTAATTTTATCATTCAAAAGGTGATTGAAATTTATATGTGAACCATTTAAAAGTAAATACTCCTTTTTTGTACAGTGTTCAATTCAAAATTAATTTTTGTGAACCCCCTATACCATTCGTCATATACTACTATCAGCAACTGATCTGATTGGATAAAAGTTCCAAAGAACTTCCGATTTTGCACGAGTTTCTGTAGTCATCCAGAAGGACCCTCGTTCATCCTTGTGTCATCCCCCATACCCCCCCCCCCCGTGACTTAGCCAACGAGCGAGCGCCGCTACGTGATAGGTTTGCGCTCGGTCAGTGGTGGAGGACGAGGGTCCTTCTAGATGGCTAAGTTTCTGTGGAGCGCTATGGGAAAATCCCTAAATCGGATTATTTTGCCCCCAATTTGCCTGATCAATTCCTCCCAAAACGCTTGATGAATTCCTTGAATTTTTACCAAACCCCGAGAAGACATTGTTGGGCGAAACTTTGAGTTAAGTAAGTAGACGAAATTTTTGGCAGAAGGAAAAAGAAAAATGCATTTGAAAAAATTCCAATTTTCACGCATTCAAAAATTTCTAGGACTGCTAGAACGTTCAGGGACGTTATTTATTCCAAAATTTAGCCTCTTTCATGTATTCAGTATTTGGGGTCCGACCACGCATTATCGACTTCAAGAAAGTACGAACAAGGAATACAAACGTCACAAAATTTTTGCGTCATTGACAACACAAGCCTTTTTTTTTTGTGACACGAAGGGCAGTGCGCAGGATTTATTTTTTTGGGGGGGTGGGGAATTCGAAAAGTGGACTTTTTTTCGAAAAAGTTGACTTTTTTGCCTAAAGTGGGACCTAACCCCCTAAAATGGTTGTTTTTGGACTTTTTTAAAATGTTATGACCAAACAGTGGGACTTCTTTTCAAAAAAATTCTCAAAATTTTTGACCTTTTTATCAAAAAAATAAGCAAAAAGTGGAACCCCCGCGTACGGGCCTGGTAACAAGGAGTTTACCAAGGGGGGTGCAGGGTGGTTACCCCCCCCCCCAGAATTTCGTTATAAAGCACCCGATGAATAAGATTTTTATACCATCATGGAGAGCTATGGTCCTCATTCGGTCCAATGATACCCAAACAATAATAACTTTTTTACCTAATATAGTGTCACAATGAGGTCATAAAATCCGCGAGTCCCCGGCAACTGGCATGGAGTGTCCATTAGGACTATATAGTCAGTAGTTTTTATGGTGGACCCAACAAAAGCAACAGAAACAATTTTGGGTGTTAATTACATGTGAAATAGTCCAAAATAATATATTAAAAGTCTCCCAAAATAAAAACCTAGTGGAACATGTAGAATAATGGGGCAACGTTTGTACAGAGTAAAAAATAGAATTGTTCGAATGGATTTTAAATATGTACCAAGTTCTGGGCTATTCCTAGTTTAAGTACAATAGGCACGTAACAGTTCAAGGTCATCTGGGGTAAATTCATAGAATGTTCCATTTTGATTCGGACAGGTTGTAAACTTGTTAAATTTGTCCATAGTAGATAAGTAAATGTAAATAGATTATTTGTTTTTTAGACTTTCTTTATAGTAAGAAATACAGAGGCATAACTAGGACCTGACCTCCAAGACTCTCTCCCCAAGTCACATTTTGTGTTCCAATTATGCAACGAATATTATAGTTGTGCAACCAGTATATTTTCGGGTTCTGTACCATTAGACGAACAATTGACACCATTTTATAACGAAAGGTATATCTGAAATTTACCCCCATTGTGACCTTAACCTATTTGACTATAACTATGAACTAACAACCTGCAGATTGGGCAAACTTAGACCTTTTTTTAATCATGGATATTTAACGAAAACACGTTGGCATACTTTCGGCGCGTTTTTGATTTTAGTAGACTTTTGATATGTTGTTTTTAAGTATTCTCAATAACAATCTGTTGGTATTGATTCTGTTGCAATTATGCGGGATTAGGGCAGCATCATTCTATAATTGACGGGCCATCAGGGGGCCATAATAGGCGAAAAATTTGCAGTTTTGGCATTAAAAAACCTTAGGAATATCGAATTTTAATGCGGTTTTCAACTCTAAACGAGGACAAATGACAAAGTTGTACATTATAGGTCTAGAGCACACTCGCATAATATTTCAAAAAATCGTATTAACGCCAATGTGGTTTTTTGAATGGACGGATTGCTTTTTTGTCAAGGGTATGTTGCAGCTCTGGGTGTGTGTGAATTAATGTGGGTGTCATGTTCTGTATAGTTCATTAAAGTGAGCTTCAAGTACCTCAATACAGTCAGACTAAGTGGACTGTTACATGCATGGACTGATCATCATATTCAATCTTTACATACGCACCGACATATCTATATACATATACCAAAGGTGGTTGTTTGAATCAATCTCATAATGCATTGTAAATGTGCCTATAAACCATACTGACTAAATACATTTCAGTACATGTCAGAGGAGACCCAGGGAGGACCCAGGGGGAATGTATTACATGGTTTAGGAGGGGCCTGACCCTCCTACAATATACTTACGTTTTGGCTTTAATACTGCCATCTAGAAAAAAAGGTCAAATGTTGATTTTTTTGTGAATATTGAGCTTTTGCTTTTCCCCACCCCCTGACAAAGAGCAGTGGCGTCAGCCAGGGTGTGGGGGCAGGGGGCACTCTCTAAAATCCTTGGGCCTATTTTGAAATCTAAGAAAACTTGTTTAGCGGGACAAAAATTTTTGGACTAAACATAAGTCCTCTTTTGTTATTTTAGTCTTTTAGATGTTGTTTTGTAAATCTTAGGACTTATTTTAAATCAGTTTTTTTTTAACAGACTTATTATGTTAAAAATCCAGAAAAAGTTTTGTCCCGCCGCAAGTCTCTTAGATTTAAAAATAAGTCCAGGGATTTTAGAGAGCAGGCCCCCCCCCCCGGGATCTTGTGCCTTGCCCCCTGAAAAATTAGTGATTTACTATAGGCCATAACTAACCCACAAATTTCATATATGCTTGCCCCTGGAAATATATGTGCCCCCCCCCCTTTGCCCCCCCTGACAAACTGGTTGCGCCACTCTAGCCTGACATAACCCAGGGAGGATCCTGGGAGAATGAATACAGGTTAGTATGGTCTTGTGCCTCCTACAATAGGCCTAAGTTTGGCTATATACACCTCTGCTCATATCTTAAAAAAAAAAACATGGCAAAATGTTGACCTTTTTGGAGGAAATGTTAACTTTTTACCTTTTCCCCACCCCGGTCAGACCAAATGAGGATTCTGGGGGAATGAATTACATGGTTGGTAAGGCTTGTCCCCTCCTATAATATACCTAAGTTTGGGCTGCTCTAGCTCATCTGAGAAAAAAGTTAAGGCAAATGTTTACCTTTTGTACAGACCCATTCTCACAACACGTAGTCACACTTGTAAATTAACTAACATTTCAATTGATATTTTAGCATGTTTGTAAAGCTTTATATATTAGCCATCAAAAACCAAAATCAACGCCCTTATTTGGATAAACAGAATTAATTTTATAATAAAACCCACTCCGAGTGTATTTATTGAGTAGACCTCGAATTATGTTTGTGTTTAACGCTGACTCAAATATTTTTGAAATATATGTTTCGTTTGATTACAAATACCATGTAGTCATCTAGAAAGATAGTCACACCTAACCATTCAAGTTCTGAGGGGAACCGATTTTTCGTTTGATGTAGCAACATTTACGTCACGTGTAGTATTGCAGTACCAGAATACTATGTTATAACAAAATTGAGCTGTGCTTTCATCGGTGATGAAAACATATTGCGGATAAGCCATGCCAGAGGGTATTTTGAAGCCTCCCATGATTGCATAGAAATGTGGCCTATACCGTAATGTATACTAACAAATGTCATACTTAGGGAAAAATTTTCCAAAAGTTTAAGAACAACAAACATTTCATAATCATGCAAAACATCCTAGTAGGCTACTAGTGGTTTTGTGGGCTAAAATGACGTTAAAGTCAGGGTTTTTAGATTTAGTCATCACATGACCTTATTTAGGTGAAAATTCCCAACTGGGTCATTGTGGGATTGACTAGAGAGATAAAATAGAGATAATTGCCTCGGTCGTTTTAACTACATAGTTTACTTCTCAGGTTTACTATTTGAGGAAGTGGAACCACATCCAGAGTGATGGCCTCGTTTTAAAACTACCAAAGTTACTATTTGAGGGAAGTTTTTTAAAGATCGATAATTATGTCATTCGTTTGAACGACAAAGTTGCCTTCTTACCTGGTATATGAGATCGTTACAACTAAGTAAAATAGAAAAGGTGGTTTCTCCCGTTTTTAATATAGTTTAATAATCTTTGAGTGATTAAATGGAGAGTATTGTCTCGTTTTAACTATAAAGGTTACTAGTGAGGAGGGGAACGAAATCAACAGAGGTGATATCTCGTTTATACAATGTACTATTTGAGGGAGAGGCATTCAAAAGCCTCGTTTAATACCAGGTGTACGATTGTAAGAGGTTGTGCCTTTTTGTGAAACAAAAAATCGATTGAAGTTTGTTCGCTTTAAAGACGCTTTAACAGATAGTTGACTATTTGAGGGAGGGGAAGGGGTATAAACAACCCAAATCAAACAGGTGGTGCTCGTTGTTTTTTTTTTAACAACAATTAAGTTTACTATTTGTGGGAAGAAGGTTCTTTCGTTTTTGTGAAACAACAGATGTGCAGTACGGAAGATATAATTGTTTCGTTTAATATTTATAATGTTTACCAGATCGATGGAAGTGCCTCTTTTGATAACCCATTGGATTGTGTGTATGAGGGTGTGTGTGTGTGTGTGTCTGTGTTGTGTGTGTGTGTGTGTGGTGTGCACGCATGTGTTGTTGCGTGTGTATACATGTGTATGTCTGTCCGGGATGTCTGTCTTTACTTGAGCAAGTGTGTTTGCATATGTACATGGTTGGTAAATCTGTTGTAACTAAATAAATGAAGTTTTAACAATGGGCAATTAACAATTATTATCTAAATTTAACAAGTAAATTTACAAAATTTAATTTTCTAAATTACCAATTTTGGGAGGCCTGATATCCCAGCAGTCATATGTATTAAAGTACAGTAGAAGCTAAAACTAAAGTTTATGGTTTATTAAATTTGTGATTGGCAGTATGTGGATTTCCTTAAAGGTGGGTTTTGTGATTTCATTTTCAAATCTTAGAATTTTTTTTTAATTACAATCATTTTTTAAAAGGCTTATACTGCATGTTGATTGCTTCTCATTTACTTCCATTGCATGCAGTTACTTCCATATTTATGCATTTTTTGCCGGGTTTATTTTGTTATTTGTTTCTCTTTTTGAACGGCATTGGTTGTCATGCATGTGTTTAAGTCTTAATGTATTTCCGTCGCGAGTTCCAGGTCCATTTTCTTAAAAGGGCCGACTCAGAGATTCGAGGAGGGCGCCCTCATTCTTCAAAAATCTTTAGTTTTTTGCATGGACATTAATGCTTGTCCATATAATAATCACGTTGTAAAGGTGTTAAGATTAAATCGAATTTCCTCTTATATAAAAATCACAAACTTTGTTATAAAATTCCGTATCCGGAATTTTGTTATAACAGAATCCTATGGGATGTAATACTAAACATAAAATGTTACTGCATCAAACGAAAATTCCGATTCATCTCAAATTTCGAATTGTGCATTTTAGTTAACTATCTCTAGTTCTAGGTGACTATGTTTCATTTATTCCACAAAAAATAATATTCGAAAATCTCTGAGTCAGACTTTAATATCTCTTATGCGCTTGTTTTTTCCGCAACCCAAACTTGAAAAAAAAAAAATAGAGAGATTTTCTTTCTTACGCCAGGATATTTTAGTAAATGAGGGTATATTACTTCTATATACCCTTCATCAGTTGAAGGCAGTCTATAAAGTGTTAAATGTTAATTACAACATTTATGCAAGCTACAGTGATATAAGTATTAACACACTAATTTTCTTGGCAAACAACATACCATGCAAATGTCCATGTGTTTACAGATGGTCGGGGGGCCGGGGGGGGTCTGACTTCTTTGCCGAAAATTGCGTATGAGTATGCAACGAGCCGTTGAGCATCGAGTTTTAGGGGCTTCTTGAGAATGCATTTTGCTCAGGTTTTTTTGAAAATTATGGTCGGGAAAGGGAAAACTAACTTTAATTTTGGGCGAAATTACAGCTAGATGTGGAACCGAAAAAACTCCCAAAAATATTATGGCGCACAAACTTGGTTGGGGTTTGCGGCAAAGTGGGGTATTAAGGGTCCGCGTATATGGTCATATTTCATACCTGGGTACACTAAAATGGTGGATTCCATTTAATCTTAACTATTTGAGACTCGGTTCAAAGAATTTGATGTCTATGTATTGCTCCTAGAAGCCTCTCTTTAAGATAAAGCCATGTTTTCACAGCCCTATTGGATTATATATATGAATTACGGTCGAAACCTTCAAGCTCGGGTAACGGGGGGACACGGCGGGGGGGGGGGGGGGGGGGGGGGCATAGACATTACGTGTGAAAAAAATGGGTCGCCGAAAAAATTAAATAAGTAGAGAAGTGAACCACTTGTGGGGCTCAATTGCACATACACTGTCGCCGAATGATAGATCAACTAACTCATGATACCAAACTAAGGTTCCATTAATGTAATTATTAATTAGTAATTAGATGTTAATTAGGTAGCAAATTTGATCACTTTTTTTTGGGAAGGTTTGGCTGTTCTGTCTGTGCTAAATATATCCCCAAAACGAGGTAAAAACTTGGATTAACTTGAGTTTGATTATCTTTATAATTCTCCTCTTTTAATCACACATGGTAATCCCGGGCGTTATAATAAAAGGTAAAGTAGCCTACTGAAGCAGTAATAATTTTATTTCTGACCAACGTCCATCTTCAAATCTTCACTCAACCAAATTGTGGCATTTGGGTGCGACCTGTATGGAGTCACATGAGTTTAGAGCCATTTTAATGAGATATGTCAAGGCAAACAACAGAAGGTATGTTATACATGCATATACAACTAAACAGCTGATTTAAATTTGGTTATATAAGGAATAGATATGATTCATGGACAACAAATACACTTGTACTTAGGGTTCAGGACCTTGAATAGAGCTGCCGATCCGTCACTATTTTTGCGTTATAAGTATAGTTTTGTAAATGTCCAAACATTTTAGTGGCATGGGACTAAAATTTCACTTAGTATAAGTACGAAATAGCCCCTTGTAACACTATTAGGTTACATATGTTTGTCATCTTTGCTCAAAATGGTAAATACAGTGCGACTTTAAATATTGCATATTGACCATATGTAATACATGGATCACCCGGTTATATACATGGATCACCCCCTGTAATACTTTTAAATAGTTTTGATCATACCTTTGGATAGAAACCCATATCCTATGGGGGGTGTATTTCTCTTGAAGAATTATAGATTAGTACTTGAATAAAATTAATCTTCAAAATGACCCTTTTGGGTCAAACAATATAGTGCATTTGACCACCCTGTACATGTTCAGAACAGACAACATTGTTCCCCTTTATTATTTTTTGGAGGGCCTTTGTCATGTCCACACTGTTTTGAACCTCCCATTTTGGAAAAAAATGACCAACGTATATTAAAATGACAAATATGTCATTTTTTTATGTTCAACACCCTATAGGAATTTACCCACCCCTGATTATTGTCTCTCTTTTTGGCCATATCTGACATCCTGGTAGTATAAGCTTTCCAAAAATGTATACTTAGATACAGTTTACATGTAATGAATAAAAGTTGTGTTAAGAGTAATACATATTGGTGCCTTTTTTCATTTTTGCACTGTGTAACATTTTTTTGTAACCAGTTCATGACATATGTCCATAAGTTTTAATACCGACATTTTACCGACAATGAGTGAGACTTTTAAAAAGTTTTTTAGGTTTCCATTCATCATTAGAGGTTAAGAGGGTTTATTTTAATAATGGCGACAGGGAAGAGTTTTGTGGTGCTCATTCATTTAGCCCGGGTATATAGCTCAGCATGCCTGTATGATTATTGTATTTTGCAAGTCCATACTTGAAATATAGCAAGGCGTTTCAATGGAAGTATCAAGATGAAACGTCGTGATTATTTAGGGAGAAATAGTAAGTCTCACTTATTTACGCCAGGGTGGAATGGAGGATTTTGAGGGGGGAACCCGAAACATTTTTGTAAGAGAGGGGGGGAAACGTGAAATTTTTCATCAACGAAAGAGAGGGGGAACATGAACTTTTAAATGGAGAAAATCAGCATGATCAGGGGGAGTTGTGGGAAGCGAGGGGGGAACGCGAAAAAAAATTTGGCCGAAAAACAAGTGAAATTTTCCATTCCCCTGTAAAGGACGAGCAGGAATATCATAGGGCCTTATTTAAGGAGTTCGTTTCCATCCCTACAGAAAAGTTGACCAATTTGGTTAGTTAAGTATGGACCCCCTCTACTCAATGTACACTCTATAAATGAAATATGAAAAGCGTTCTGATTACATGACGCGTAATTTTGTGTTCAATTTAACAGGGCCTGACAGTGATGTTAGGCATTACGAACCCATTTTGACAGACGTGTCACGTTTAAGCGGTGTTCAAAGGTTGTGTTCAGTCTGAACATCGCATTTAAAATATGTGCTGACATCTCTTTAACATCATGTGTTCAAAACAGAGGACCCTTAGCGTTTCAAGTTGATGAAAACACGTCGAGTGTTGCGACCATAAATAAGTGTCGATAGGTCTAATATAAGTAACAAGTTTTGAAGAAAAGGTAGATTAGATGCTGTATACCCAGGCCTAATAATTAATAATATTAAAATAAGAAAGAAATAAAAGAAGTAGGACAACGTTGTGATGAAGACCGTCTGTGATGACCCCATCTTTCTTCTGGCCAACCATGTCAGTCGGGCCCTGGCTCCCTTAGGCATAGCCTAGCTACGGTAGGCTAGGCCCTATACCCTGTGAGCAGAATGTCGATTAAAAAGCTCGACAAATAAATATCAAGAGGTGAAGCAAAAGGTTCAATCGTGAAATACTTTGAACACCAGTGTTCTGAAGGCATTTACGGATTTTATGGATACGGTGTTTCAATTCTTGAACGCCTTGCGTTCGTCATCGGGTATTTTGTTCGCGAGAAATCACGTGCTCAAATTAGGCGGGCAAAGTCTTTTCTATGGGGCGAGAATACTGCTGGCAGCAGCTGGAAGGAAAAGTATCCATTCCAATCATTCTTTAAAATTCACCAGCTTGGATCGTTAAGGACTTGGTATCCGCAGAGGAGTTTATTGGTATATAATACGGAGAACATTGATCTATTTGTTTTAATGTAAGGCCACAATATTAATGACAAGGTTTTCTTGTATTATGTCGATCGGTGGCTGTGAATTCGACCTGCTCACTCGCCATAACTGGAGTGAAACTTACCACGGAGTGTCTATGGTGGGACTGTAATTCACAAATTTATCCTTTATTCTAAGTGTGGTAGGGGGGTACTAGAATTGCACTTTTGCATTGGTTTATTCACGGTGCGTATATTTAATTGCCAATTTTGATGGTTTATATTACATGCTGGGTATCTTATTGAAACTGTCCATGTTATTGTAATACTTCTGCCAAGGGAATTTGTAATAAATATTTTGATTTTCCAACGGTGAATTATTCTTTGCAATTTGTTTGTTCTTTGATGACAACATTTTCGACACTGTGAAATACCAATTTGCCTTGTCATCTTGAACCATCATCCAGAGTAAACACATATTTATGTTCAGTTTCATTTTTAACATTAAATGTTCAAAAGTGGCTATTTTTAACACCTTTGAATGAAATCGATTTTTGAACACCCAAATTTGAACACTTAGTTGATGTGTTCTCATTTGTAAAACATTACATATTCTATTTTGAAACATTGAGTATTCTATATGGAACAACCACACACGTGTTCTAACTCTTCACACTACATGTTCACATTTAAAACATATTTTGACAACACATGTTCTAAATGTTTAACACACTTATTTTAACCCCTCTTGTGTTAAAAAAAAACTGTTAATTTGACACCACAAAAATGTGTTAACTTCTAGAATGTGTTCAGGTGTTCGAAGTGAGAACACAAAAAAAGTTGCCCAAAAATGATGGTTCCCCCACAAGAAACCACATTGGTTATATCAATGTTCACAGTTTGAACACATTGTGATAGGTAGTAAATATGATGTGTCAATTTTGTTAATCCAAGAGTGTTCATTTTCTAACGTAAGAGAGTCAGAGTCCATTTCGTTTCAGAGTGTATAGGTAGGTATATCTCAAATTGTGGTTTAACTTTTTCAATAGGGGCCAAGTTAAGGTTACACAGGGGTCAAAAACTTGTAAAATGCCCCAATCATGTTAATGTATTCCATATTGTCCATCTAATCATAAGATTCCAAAAATGTATAGTTTTGTCCCCTACGACCATTTGGTTTGGAGTTATAGGTAAATGGCTACAATTGTACAAAAAAAGGTCAATCTTGATTTGTACAGGGTCCAACCTTGAAAAGTTAATCTGATTACTTTTAATAAATACTTCCAAGTTATTGCGCTGAGGTAAGAGGAGACTCATAAAAGGTATAGTTGTATATGTTTAATGCTTACTTCACTTACGGGATAAGGTCAAAGAAGGTCAACACCAATTGGGAATGTTGACCTATGACCTTTTTTGTCCCATAACATGAACTATGCATTGCAAGATGTACAAACTATTCCTTATTTGACTCATTAGCTAGATGATCAACTTTCTACATTTTCAACAAAATTGGAGACAAAACCTCCTCCGATTTTGAGACCCTATACAAATAGAAATTGACCTTTTTTTAAAACCATTTTATAAAAGCATTTTACCCTATAACTCCAAAACCATTGGTCCATAGATAGGTACAACCGCACATTTTTGGATCCTTATGACTAGACGGACAATGGCAAATCCATTTCAACTGATTGGAGCATTTTAAAAGTTGAACCCCTGTGTAAACTTAAATTGGCCCCTATTGAAAAAGTGACCACCACAATTTGAGAGGACGTACCTACCTAGCATTTGATATAGAGGGGTCCATACTAACTACCAAAGTGTTAAAAACTTTTCTGTAGTGGAGGGGTAAACAATGATTTTTTACCTCTGGGTTCCGAGCTCCTCCACTACTGGCATAAATAATGACCGAGGCTTCTTAATTAAAGTAGACACTGCCACATTGAAAAATATGCGTCCTCAAGATTTTTCAAAATCGATATTTTTGCTGGTTGCAAAGCTTTTAATACACAAGCCCTCAAAACCCGAAATGATTAGACCAAATCATCTTCCTTATGGGGGTAACAGAACGTTTTATAATTTTAGCGTTCCCAGCGACGTTAAATTCCGCAGACGCGACGAAAATGGCTTTTACACAAGCACACGACACTCCGATGCATGTTTCTCACGTTATGTACACTGTTTGACCGTCTATAACCTTTGTGGTTTTAATATCATTGAGTTACGAGTCAACAATATTCAGGTAATATACACATTTGTGATTACAGTTATGGAAAACTTAAAAGTTGGCCTCAAATTACCATGAATGTCTTTATCCTCATCTCAATGTCCCCTATCTGTTTTGGGAGGGTATGTTATTTTTTATGTGTAAAATATATCTCTGTTTCTTCCAATGGCCTAGACCTATCATTTGAGATCAAATTGAAGCATTTCATATTTTGGGAAAATGCGCCAGTGGCCTCTTTTAAAAACCTATTGTTATTGACACACAACTTACCTTTGACACTGCAAATATTATTCCTTGTCACAGCAATAATGCAATCTTAGGATACCAATAACAGGAGCTACAAACACATTTAACGCAAACTAAGTTTTTTTTTAATCAATTTTTAGAGCCACTAACTTTGCAAGGATGCGCAAAGCGGGATTATGAGTGTCTTGACATCCCGACAACCATTGCATGTCTTTTTAAATATTAACAGACGCACTAAGAACTGAATTCATCACAATTTCCAATAAGCCGTCTGTTCAGAAACCTTGTGCCATAACCACAACGTTTTGTAATGGCAACAATTAAAGGCATAGTCTCCACAGGACATAGGATTGAACCCTCACACCAATAACACCTCATTGAAAAATTATGCAAGAACTCTCACTAAATTTGCAATTGCTAACTATACCTGAAGGTCCGATTCTTCCAGCACAAACAAGCTGCACTCATAACAATTAACAAAGTTTTTTCAATGCAAGAAATAGTGAGTCTCGAAAGTAACTGCATGTTACAGCCGTTGTTCTCATGTGTGTTTTTAACGGGTGAAATTTACACTACAAAAATAAGCATTTGTACAAACACTCGCCGATATATTCATCTGGTTTTCGCAGCCCGCATTAAACTGATGCAGTTATGGTGGTATATCTGTAGAAAAACCTCGCTCATCGTTCGCTCCAGGAGCGCCTCACGTTTGACAATACTCGAGTCCAGGGTGCGATGGGTTTTCATGCGACATTCTACTCGTAGTACTGAATAAACGTCAATACGATGATTCAGTTTATTCCGTTATTCCGACAAGAATCTAGTGTTAAACCCCGAGCTCACGAATTGATACAACAATGAAAACGTAAATGGAAGCGGCAAGGAAAGAGCTCCATGACCGCTCCATGACCGCTCCATATGTTATTGGAGCGCTCCTGGAGCGGGCCGATGAGCAGGTTTTTGTACAGATATACCACCATATACGTTTCAGTGATCGCACAGAGCAATAATTGGACATACGGGCCAGACGATGGCGGACAATCCTTATTCAATTGTATAAACCGCCTGACACCCAAAGTACTATTTCTATCCAGTCCCCGACTCTAAAGTTCTAAATAGTCCATAAGCTGCCACCATTGTATTTTCCGTTCGTTGCACCCAACTGGTGATAGTTTCCCATATTTCACCTTGAAGGGGATGTCCCCGACTAGGATTAGGTATTTTCCCGCTCGAAAAAGCTTGCACGTTAGCGTGTTCTGCCCATTTCAAAATGGCGCTATTGTTTTGTAAAACCGCCATTATAATTTCATTACAATAGAAATTATATCCACGACTACGCGATATCAAGTTTTTAACTTCCTAAAGGGGGCCTTACACATCTATGGAGGCCTCCAAGAATGGCGGGCCGCAAATGGATGCGCTATTTTTATAAATGAACTTAAAATGGCAAAATTGTTGAAATAAGAACCTGGGTGATATTTGGGAGCTCCAAAAAGAATTTATGGCATTTATATTTTACGTACAGGCTTGTTTTTAAAGATGGCGGTGATGATATTCGCTCTAGAGTGCGTAAATTAGGAAGAAAGCAACCCTAACCATCTTTTCGATGTTATTAAACAACCACTTTCTAATTATACCCCATAAATCATTTCCAAGATGTAAAAAATATTAAAAGGGGGGTATTGACAAGTCCAAGAGAATGCTGTTACAATAGCTGCATGGTTATACTGGGCTATATAACATAGTTAACTGACTCTATAAGGTCATAGGAAGACAACAGCTCATATCAACCTAATGCAATAAAATCATATATTATGGGGGGACGGTATTAAAGACTACTTAGTGACGTCATAGGTGTTTCCCAGTAAAAATAAAAAACTATGCTTATGAAGAAGTGAAAAAGTTGTCTATATGTAGAAGGAAAATTTAAAGATGGTGACCTAAACTTTTCTTTCGAGCACTTCAAGTGGTATCTTTGTTTCTGACTTGTACCACCAGCTCCTTCTCCCTCTCATGCGGAGATCATCTTCCTTCCCGGGGTCAACTAGTGTTGAGTGATCTTCAATTGTCCAGAAGTACGAGAGAAGATTGCGGAAAAAATGTTTCAATAGTTTCCTTATGGTTCTATTATGTCGAAAAAAGATGTGCAGGGGCGTTTTTCTTCTTGATTTAATGTCCCCCGGAGCTGGTATAACTGCCGCCATCATGAGTTAAGATCATGTCCGCAATATACAACTGTCACCATTCTCTTTTTGGATGCATCAAAATATTAGTCGCATGATCTTACCCATCCAATTTGTAGCAATATTTAGTACAATTTAAACAAACATGCCTCCTCCCGGCGGATATGGACACTTAAATGTTTAAGCCAAATTTAGAGGAAAAAACCTTCATTTCGTTTAGTCCTAGACAAATTCTTATATATTACCAATACCATAGCAATTTTTCATAAAACAATGGTGGCCATTTTGAAAATAGGGCAGACGCGCTAATGTGCAACATTTCGGGGCGGAAACATACCTAATCCTAGTCAGGGGGACAACCCCCTTAAGGTGAATTATACTGGAAAATAAATCACCAGGTGGGTGCAACAAACTCGAATTTTAAGGCCGTACCGAAACTGGCTTATGGACTAAAAGGGGAATTTCGCGACCCACTGCACATCCTCATCCATTCGTTTGCTATAATCTAAGAGCCGGGGGGGGGAGGTGGGGGTACCTGTACATAGCCGGGTAACCACGCCGAGTTAAGGTCCGGCGGAGACCCTATTTGACGACCAGAAGAATGAATGGTACCTACTGAGACCAGATCCGTTCAAATTGATACCCTATCCGAGACCAACCTATTCAAATAGAAACACCCTATCCGATACCCGGGCCCCAAGTAATATACTATTTTTCCATCTCCGTTGAGCTATTTGTAATGAACTTTTGTGGATTTTATTTTGTTTTTGAGGCATGATTTCAACACAAAAATCATCATTCTAACAGATTCCTGCTGATGTTATACTTTATCTGAAACTGAAAATGAAATTTATACCCTATGTGAGACTTGACAGAGAACATAGGTTGAATTTGATACCCTATTTGCAAGTCTTGAGAACCTGCCTCAGGTCTCGAGTTTTTGTAATCTGGGTGGTTACCCGGCCAGAATACCCAGTTACCCCCCCCCCCGCCCCCCCGGGCTAATAGTGAATTACTGCATGCACATTCGATCTACTTTACAGACGAACAAATTTGTATTTTCTCTAGGTAAAATAACAGAAATTACAACAGTATAGCCAGAAGCTAGAAATAAATTAGTAAAGGTTCTAAAAAAATAGTTCCATAAGACAGCATTTTGACGATTATAAACTTGAGTCAAAACCGATGTTTTAATGACATCAATATTGAAACAAAAAAACCTTTTATTTTTACAGGTGTATGAGACACCCAATGGGGCAGTATATGACAGAGCATTCGCTCATACACACCAACACATTATAATAGGACACATAATTAGAAAACATATAAATTCTATAATTAGAATCGGGAATCGCGCGTCGTCGAATCTAATTATTCTAAGACAACAATCTTTCGATTTTTTAGCTTCTTTACAATTCATAAATTTCTTAGCCACTTACCAAGTTAATTGCAACAATCTCAAATTTAATGAAAATTGTAAATTATTGCTTTGAAGTGTTTTTTTTTTTTTAAATAATTTTAAGGTGGGCAAGTTGATTGACAACCTTGTCCATACTTTACGCATTAAAATTAGATTTTCGTATCAGTGTACTAAAATGGCACAACGGACAGTGTATAGGTGGTTAATGTGGTCGACCACATGGAAACGTTTTAAAGGCACATTCCTGCGCCTTAAATTTCATTCGTGTAATGAGAAAAATATGCATTCTTCTTAATACAAAAAATATTGATTGGGCGAGGTTCTTGTCGATTGGGGGTCACGACCTTAATATCGGGTATACTGGATTTGTTCGGACCTGAATACATCTAATCGGCGAAAACCTTGGGACCATTATTCCAAGGTGGATATCTTACTCACGTATAACCTCCCAAAATATACCCTAAGAACATATTTACTTAGCTTAAAAACACTACCTATATAAGGAGTAATTTGTGATTACTTTTTAAAACATGCTCCCTAAAGAAAGTGTTTTTTTTACATGCACATACAACGGACCAGGGCCGTAGCCAGGGGGTGGTGCTGGTGGTGCGACGCACCCCCCCCCCCCCCAAAAAATGACAAAGGTCCGCTTTATAATGTTGAAGGTCGCTTGCCATGTTGAAGGTCCGCTTGGTGTGTTTAAATTTTGCGCGTGTCATTGTCAAGGTTGTGGTTAGCCGACTATATAGGTCAATACATGGTTTAGCACGCATTATGCATTATTAGCAGATTTGGATTGGCGATGGTTAAAAAAATTGGGGCAACCGGAGAGCGTAGCGAGCCGAAAAAAAAAAAATGTTTCTCGACAAAAAAGTCCACTTTTGCCAACATCCGCACCCCCAAATAAAATTCCTGGCTACGGGCCGCCTGGACGAGAGTACTTTATTGAATGCTAAGTGTAGAGACAATGGACCGTTCACAAAGAACTTGTTCTGGCTTAAAGATTAATCAGGACTAGTCCAACCTGGGAAGGACCTTACTCCGTAAAAAAAAAGAATATGAAAGAGAAACAACTTAAAGATGTAAGTTTCAGCTTTAGTGTCTTCATGTACTTCTTTCCGCGTTATATAGGAAGAAGCAAATTAGAAGTCCTTCATATTAGGGCTTATGACGAGACTAAGTTGTTTGTGAATACCGGCCACTAAGAAAACAATGACATACTGAAGAAAAAAAAACTATATTCACGAGTAATCAAATTACAAAGTGAAAGACATGCCCCTAATTTTCTAATTTGATTCCTAAACATGTTTCCTCTAACATTGCTGATATAAAAAAACAAACCAAGCAAACAAACAAAAAAACAAAAAACGACCAGACTGTGATTTTTTGGTCCACGAGAATGGTATCCACCTTGAAAGACAGATGAAACATTTCCAGAACAAAAATCACCTCCATTTGGGGGGGGGTGGGGGTGGATAATTTTGCTTATTTTAGTGGATAAGTGTTGCTTTTTTAGAAGGTTACCATTGTAGTGATCACACCACATCTTCTCTGATCACACCTGTTTGTGATGATGATTTAGTATTTGCTGATAGGTACAACCCCCTGAAAATCGAAAGCTCATAGAGCGGAATTTGGACCAACAGGCAAGTCACACCTATGTTTTTATTTTATTTTCAACTGTTGTCAAATACACCTTTGACAATTCTTGATAGGTGTTTCTCAACCAATCAACTAAAATGTAGAGAACTTTATTTCTAAGAAAATCTCCTTGTATCACTTTATTAGAGGCACAGCAAGGAGGAAAGAAGAAGGAAAAAAATGGAAAAAGATTCTGAAAACCCATAAAATGGTTCAAAAGGCGAAACCGTATTTACATGATGCGTAAAATATGTCCCTGCCCTAAAAGATTGTTGACCAAATATTGTGTCATAATAGTAATTTCATATAGATTAGACACTCAATGATTTTTTACTTGTTTTTGGCTACGAAATGTCTTAAAAGAGAGGAAAAAGTGAAGTCAATATGCTAATTTCAATCGAAAAACGTAGGTTGAATTTTGTATTTGCTCCTTACGATTAATTAGAAATTTAACAATTTGAACCAAATGAACATTTCTCAGCTTAATTCCTTTCAGAGATAGGGATATATTTTATTGAAAAGCTTTACCATCAGGCACCAAATCATTTACACAATTGTATGCATATATATGACATAACCACCAAGAAAGAAACTCTAAAAAAATAATCATCGCTGAACTCCATATAAATTCCCACCAAAAATATTAGAGACTCTAAACACAACTCACAGATAAACTCCATCATAACTCACCAAAAATTAACTCTAAACATAACTCGCAATCAACTACATCCATAACTCACCAAAAATAACTCTAAAACACCAACTCGTTGATGAACTCCATCACAACTTACATAAAAATATATCTTCTAAAAAAAAAACAATTCGTCGAACCCATCCATAACGCACCAAAATAATCCAAACAACTCCTAGATAAACTGATCCATAACTTACCATAATAACTCTAAAATATAACCGCAATCAACTTCATAACTCACAAAAGATAACTCTAAAACATTAAAATTCAAAATTAGTTTTATTAGATTATCATTCATACATTAACATAATGATTTACAATTATTTACAAGATATTATAAGAATAAAATATTGACATTATTAAAGGAAAAAATAATATACCAGAAATGTTTGAAAGGGTATGATATCAAATGCAGGGAAAGGCCATAATAAGTTTGGTGGACTTAAGAAGGCCCACCTAACAATAAAAAAAAACCTGGGGTTTGTTTTTGTGTTGATAAAACACAACATAAACACCACAACTAATAAAAAAAATAAATCAAAAAAAAACAAAAAACACCCAACAACAAATTTTTTTGGTTGTTGGTTTTTTTTTGTTTGGTGTTTTGCCCAAAACAAAAAAAGGTTTAAGATTATATTAAACTAACTTTACAGGCACACGACCCAGGACAGGACAGAAAGGAAGATACAGGGACGAGGACATTGCCAATGTTTTTTAACAAGAGCAGTGGCAAATAACAACATTGATGGAACGCGGCGAACCAGTAAAGAAATGATTGAAAGAGAAGGAAAAAAGGATTTGCAAGTATTGAGTGGTTCACTGGCTAACTATAGAAATTTACAAAAAAAAAAACCAAATTTTTACTGATGACAGTGTTATGACTGATGGTTAATAAGTTTCCAAATCCGATTATCAGGTAAGGTCTTATCTAATTTTATATTGATTAGTCAGTGTTCTTGTTTTTTAGATTAATTAAAACGTACAATGAAAATCGCTGTTTGTAAGTTTAATATAAAAAATGTGAAGAGTTTTAGATCGTGGAACATTAGTTTATATTAGTATGTTGTATTTCAGTGTTATTAATGAGGCGTTATGGATCGTTTTTGGAGTTTGAATATATTGTCCAATTATTCGAATGTGAGAAGTCAATTTTGTGGACAGTGGTTATTCAGTGTTATGTCGGTATTTGCCCAAGCTATATTACTGTAAGATCCAGGGTGTAAGATATGACGGAAATTAGTGTTGTATCGGGAGTGAAGAGAAGATATGTGGGAAGGGTGTTGCGGAGATTTCTAAGAACCCCGATGTTCTATGAATTTGATTTTAGTTTTTGAGATATATTTCCAGGAAAGATCTTTATGGTCAATATTACACCCAGAAAAGGACATCGCCAGGCGGATAAGGAATGAAGGAAGCCATCTAAGTTTCATGAGAAACGGATGAACTTGAATGTTTTGCATAATAAAGCGACATGATCAAGTTTACATTTGCTGTGTTTTCAAAAAAATCCCAATTACATAAATTCCCCAAAAGTCGGTTTATGTAAAAGTTATAAAACAGGCTTCAATGGGTAATTAAAAGTTCCATATTTGAAGCCTTCCACCCCAAGAACCACAATGCAGCGTTGGCAAGGCTGTGCGCTATATATTTAGCAACATATATGTGAGTGGCGTTCTGGTTCTTGGGTGGGAAAGACCTCTTTTTGCATTTTTGTTGTCTGGGGTGGCTGAAACCTAAATGGAATTGGCCAAAAAAAACAACGAACTTTTAAATACAAATCATACCATATCGCTATATGGTAAGGCATGCTAATTACCAAGGGCTCAGTTCACTAGCCTTGGATGATGAACATGTAAACCAACAGCTTACCATGCCGTCCTGGGTATCATAAATCTACTAAAATACGGGGATGTATCTTGCTCAATACAATGGTGAATGAAAAGCTATGAAACTGCGCCATGGGAATGATAGCTCATAGTGTTAGACTCGGGGCTACCATGACCCCCCTGCACCCCACCGGGGCATTTTTGGAGACAACCATTTTTGTGAAGCTTAGACCATAAGCAATTGAATTTAGGTTGTCTGCAAAAATACCCCCTGCGGTTAAACGGTGGAGGGCGCTTTTCAAAAGGGCTGCCAAAATACAACCACCCCCTTCGGGAGAGAAAGTACAAACATGCCTCGCACAACAAAGAAACATCACAGGCACTTGATTTATACCAATAGATAGCTATGATCCTCCTCTTTCCCAGTGACACCAAATGAGTCAACATGCTAGCATTAAGTCACCACTGACGTCATAAAGTTCGCAATATTAGCGAAATTGTCAATTCCCATAGACAACCACATTTAGGGTGAAAATTCAATTTTTCGCCAAAAATGTTCGGAATATCAATTTTCATGCGGTTTTGGCTTACTTGATGGAAAATGACTATTTTTAAAAATGAGAGGCATTTTAGTGGTATATAAGGTTTTTGAGTCGCTAAAAATTAAGAATATCCAATTTTTCCACCCTATATTCAGTACATAGATTTCAATTTTCCTCAACATATGACGTCAAAGTGCCGTCATAATGGGGATTGCTGGGGTACTATTTTGATACCAATGAAAGAGAAGAAGAAGAAGAAGAAGGAAGAAATAGAACAACTCTAAGCTACCGTGGGTACCAAAATTTACAGGAATCGGATGGTTCAGTACGAAAATACGGGGGGGGTGGGGGGGGGGATGGGGGGGGGGGGGTCGGGAGTTGTTACAAAAAACGGCTCAGGGTATAGACGAGGGTTTTAAGTGAAAAAAGTTGACAAGGTGTCGATGCTTCCTAAGCCTTGGTAGATTGGCAGATTTGCCAGAGCACTTGTATGAGAGATGTGTTGAGGATGCACATTCAGAGAGGCCCATTTATTAAACCCTGATTTGTTACCAGGCAGATGTGGCAGAGCCAGAAAATCCTCCACCAGATGATCATGGTTGAAAGTTTACATGATGGCGCCTAGATACAAGTGGACCCATCAGGAAGAGTTGATGCCACAAGAGTTGTTGATAGAAATAGTAGAGGAGAATAATTGAACAGAAGAAGACAATTAAGACATCACTCAAGAAGAAGAGGAGGAAGAGAAGATCAATTTCCGAATCAAGGAGCTGCATTTAAGCTCGTATACAAAGGAAAACAGCATTGATAAAAGATTCGCCATGAACAATACCATGATTATTTAAAATTGGAAAAATTCTTCTTCATCGTATCCAAAAACACGGTGGTTCTCAAATGTGATCTAGCCAGAAGTTGGAGTACAAATGTCTAGCTGCTTCACTGATTATGTTAAGGTCCTTGCATGTGCATGTTGCACCAACATTGGACAGATTAAGAGATGCTCCAGGTCCTGATCTGCTTCAGGTAGCCTCACTTCTGCAAGGAAACCTTTGATCGGCCGAATCTGGATCTCAATCAGCTGAGACACCCGCCACCAGCCCCACGAAAAGCCAGCCCAAAGCGGAAGAAAGATACTCACACGGCTCAATACCAATAACGCCACTTGGTTGATAGGAAGTCTTTTCTTTCCACAAGCCAACTCCCCAAACTCCTTAGAGACTATTTCAAAGGACCGGACTTGCCTAAGAAAACTACTACGGACCGGACCTAAGGGCGGTCAGCAGCTGGCTCTGTCAAAACACAGGGTGCTCCATACCAATGATTCCTTGGCAGCTAACTCCATGATGCTACGCTTGCTGCATGTTATAAGTTGTCCGTGGAGTGGCCGAGCAAGCCGACAGAGGAATCCAACGACGGGGGGGGGGTTTTTCAAGCTTTTGGGCGACCCTCCATACAGGGCAAGCATACTCCACACATAACAGCACAGGGAAAGCGATTGTCGATCTCAGGGCATGGGGGCAAACAGGGTAATGGGAAAAGTCCATTGGGGGTCAGGGGCAGAGACGGCGGAGCTCTTGAGGGGTTATGTCCTTATTCTTGAAGAAGATGAACTATGCCTGAAAGTTGCGGAGTTCCAGGGCGGAGCACCAGAAGCTCTTTGGTTGTAGCATTTTCAGGGCATCCGGAGAGCTATCGGTTATCTCACAATCATGAGCAGATGAACTATACTGCCCCTAGCGGGGGTTCCAGGGTTGCGGAAGCCTGTGGAAGCTATTGAGTAGTTAGAATGCATGGTGAGTGCCTTCGGAGAGATAGATCACAGTTATATCATTGTCTGGAAGCAGATGAGCTATACGCCCCGGAGTGTGGTCAAGGTGACGAAGCCCCGGAACCTCTCAGTTTTAGTATGTTTGAGTGCTTTCGAGAGCTCTCAGTTATATAATTATCTTTCAATCAGAGGACTATGTGAACGTGGCAGGTGTCCAGGGGGCGGAGCCCCAGGAGCTTGCTGCGATTTATCAGGTTTCAGCGCATCCGGAGAGCCTTTTCGGTTACCGCACAATCATGAAGAAGATGAACTATAATGTGGAAAGCTCTTGAGGTTGTTAAATAGTCTGTTTGAGGCCTTAAGGAGATTCGGTGGTATCTCATTATCTGAAGCAGATGAATATGATGCTGTGGACAATAACAACAAACATCCACCACTCCCCTAGTAACTTTGCTCCGGTGCGACAAAATGCCAAAAGCTTGCGTAAAAAAGCTTCTAAGTAATCGCTCTCCCATCATATCTGGTAATTTTAGAGAAAAAAAAAGGGGCGGGGGGGGGTGGTTGGACCGAGGATATTTTATGGTGTATTTTGGAAAATATATGTGCACAGAATGGCTCAAAACTTATTGAGGTTTATGTTAAAAACATATCATTGATCATTAGCGCTGGAACACCGCATGAAAATCTGATATTCTACCTTTTTAGCGTAAAATTGGAATTTTCGCCTATTTTCTGTGGCAATGCCAATTTCGCGATTCGCGGATTTTGTGACGGCATTGGTAACGCCATCTAGGTAGTTGCGTTATTATTTTGGTGTCAATGGAAAGAAAAAGAAGAGGATCATAGCTATCCATTGGTATCAAAGCATAGCAATCCGGGTGCTTTGTAAGAATTTCTGGTAACCACCCCTCCCCTTGGTAATCCGTGTACAAAAAGGCGTGGTTGTTGTTATGTGTATAGAGTAAGTTTTAGAATATGTGTACATAAAGCGCCCTCTAATATACACTTGAAAGGACAACTACTTAATATTGACAGTGGTTACTTTACCTCAACTAATCCACTGGGCATGACAACGTATATAAGTAGGTGACACCGGCATTTTCGTTTTTAAGAGGCATAAGTGGTAAATACACGGTTTGTTTCATTGTTTGGGTGGCCATTTGAAATATGACGCCCTCTAGAGGCAGGGTTTGTTAAGCATGCCAAAAGGTGTTCAACTATTCCTGGGTGTGTTTTGGTGCGACTAAGTAGTCACCTAGTGCATGAATAGATCCAAAAATTAAGATTATATGTCAAAAAAAGGGCATTAAGTAATTATTGGCCGCCATTTTGAAAAAAAGCGCCCTCACTCTTTAACCCAGGATAGGGATTTTTGCAGACACCTTGATTTGATAGTAATAAGTATAAGGTTTCCAAAAATAGTGGTCTCCAAAATCCCCGGGGGGGTGCGGGTTTCGGTTATGGGCTCATGACCTATGTAGTTAACTTGCTCATGATATAAATAGCGCGGTCATGGCCATTGTGTTGTAGCCAGAGTCGGTTTGGTGTGAAGAAGGTATATAATCCAAATTTTACCAGCATAAGCTAATAGGTTATTTGTTTTTTCTTGTGCTCTTGTTAACAAAGGGCTGCCTCAGTAGCCTCTTCTGTGCTTATGAAGGACCAAAAGGTCTATCTATAGGCTGTTACTTCCAAGCCCATGACAAGGGCAGCTATGCAACTAACCATCTTCCTGTCCTTCATATAGTAACCAATGGTATTGATAATGGAGGCATGATCTAAGCTTGCTTTTTCCAGAGGAGCATACCCTGAGTTTCTCAGACTTTTCTCTTTTTTCTTAATACAAGTGTATTTAGGGGATAAAACAACACCTGCGTACATAATAAAGTAGTTGTCAAACCCCAACTCACAAATTGATGGGGAAATAAACTATTATGATTATTGAGGGCATCTCCTTTTCTCTCCTTATCCGCGAATGTCCTTTGTATGGTCTACGGGGTGAATGGGTGTATTGTCAACCATGATGGTGGGTGGCGTGTTGTAAAGTTTTTTCTTTGTGAAGTAATTATATAGGTGTTTTAAATAACATTAAGCGAAAGTTTGTTAGATTTAAAAAGCACACAATGGTGTTTGTTTTTGTTTAAATATGTTTGAGAGAGTGTTAAGGTTTTTGTGTCATAGAAATATGTGTGTCATTGGCAAATAATACAAAGGAGAAGTGTTTGGAAGATTGAAAGAATATCTTGACATCGAGAGAAAGGGACCCAGTATAGAACCTTGAGGTTACCCACAGGACCAATGGGAGGAAAGATCAGAAGATGTGTGAACCAAAAGAAGTGAATTTGGAAGTCTATTGGATAGATAACTAGAGAGAAGAGATTTAAAGGGAAGACCATGAATACATCGTTGGTGGAGTTTGGAAAGTAGAATATCATGATCGATCGTTCGAAGGCCTTGGATAGATCGAGGAAGATACCATAGTGTGATAGTTGGAGAGCAAGGAAGAAGAGATGTTGTTAAGCATCATCCAGAAGAGCAAGGTCTGTTGAGTGTTGTTTGCAAAAGCCATAGTGTTATCATGAAGAATGAAGAATGTGGAAGCGGGGAGGAAAGGAATTATCAAGCTGTTATAGATAAGGTGCTACAATGGCTTTAAAAAAAAACATGGAAAGAATTTAGAGCCGGTGGTAATTGGAGAAAAGACATGGGACATTATTTTTTAAGACAGGAAGAATTTCGCAACTTGAGAGCGAGGGAAGATACCAGTTGCAGAAGGTTGACGATGTGTAAGGGGTTTGGGATGAAAGGAATGACACACTTAACGAGCGAGGGGCTTACATAATCAGAGCCTGCGCTTTTGCCATTCTTGAATTCTTAACGATGTCAAAGAACCTCCTTTAATATGGGATTAAAGAAGATGAAGTCTAGCGATTATAGAATGGATTTGTGGCAAAGAAGAAAAGTTATAGTATTTAAAGGAATGCCCCTTTAATCGGCCCCGGTGACCTTTGAACCAGATCTGTCAACACCCCCACATGGCCTTGGGTACAGCGGTTTCTTCTTCACCCAAGTTGACCACTTTTGAGCACATTTAGTGATTATTAGTGATTGAGTTGAAGGGGAGGGCGGGCTGGGGTTTGTTGTAGTGGCTTATCCACTCGCCTTTCACCAATGCGGACCGGGTCAATCCCAGTGGAGCGTCTCGTACGTGACATTTGCGTTGCCGTTCCATACCCGTCCTAGCAGGTTTTTCTCCATACTTCGGTTTCCTCCTGTTTTTTGCATCTAAAATCGACTTCTTCCCATTAATTACCTTCCTTGTAGTTTTGGATTTACTTGTTGTGTTGGAGCAGCCTAAGGCGCTCCACAGCGGCGCCATGAGCACTCGGTGGATTTGTTCGAGCGTTATAAAGAATTAAATATTATTATTATGTATTGTTTGATTTGTGGCACATGAAGGAATATATAGATTTTAAAATGCCATGTGAACATTTGACCAAATCTGCGAACACCCATAGTATGACAAGTCTAGTGATTAGTAACAATTGATTTGTGGCATTAAAGAAGAAATTTAAAGATTTTAAAGAATGCCCCTTAAGCCCCACGTGACCTTTAACCAAATATGTGAAAACCCCATATGGGACTTGGGTCAGCGGATTCTTTCTGACCATCTTGTGATTTATACGATTGCCTTGTGGCATACGAAGGAACTTCTAAGAATCAACCACGCCCGTGACCTTTGACCCAAATCTGTGAACACACATGGGCCTGGGTCCAGCGGTTTTTCTGACCAATCTATACTCTGTTTGATATCACCAGTTTGCTGAAGGTGACGTCACTGCACTTGTTTGTTTCGCACCATGGTGTGTCCAGTAAGTCTTTTCCCACGGTGTCTGGGTCACGACTGCGAAAAGATATTCTCTACATTGTACTGCACGAGAGTATTACAGCTTATCATAGAGATTTGTGTAAATGAAACTAATCTCAAATATCTCCGGAAAACGAAGGGGTCTGTGGAACATGTTTTTGCATCAGAATGTCCGTTTACTCGTTTTGTGTTTGAATATGTACGTATTGGGTCTAACGCTAAGAGCCCGTTTTGTCGGGTACTACTTCGGGGTGCTCGCAGACACGAAATTGAACATGCAAACGCTACGGGCCGCCAACCATTTTTCCCACAATGCCTTTCAATTTTTTCCATTCTCTATCTTGGAATTTTCAAACACTGGTTTCAATTTAACGTTACGCCACTTTTTTTTTCAATTTTGAACATGATTACGTACTTACCGCGATACCCGGGACCGCATACCCTGTGTCGCACAAGGACAAAGCGGCCCAAGCGAAACGCTAATGAATGCAGGCGGTGGCGGCCAAGCCTAATTTATTATAGCAACCACCAAATGTTATACAAGAAATTACGCAAATACGATTGCAACCACAACGAATTTTGGGTGCTTGGTGTGGGTCTGTCTTGGTGTTTCCCATGACCCCACTACTACCGGTCGTCCTCGTCGTTATTCCATACAAAAAATTCAGAAATAACCCTTCCGTGGAGTGGATTCTTCAACTCTCCAACGGTTTTGGAATAAGAAATATTCCTTGACAACATATAAAAAAACAGAATTTTCGTCATCGATTTCACTTTTACGTGTTAAACCAATGGCGACGTCCTGAATTGGATTTCTTGGCCGCCCTCCCCTGAGTGGAATGCATGAACGTGTCATGACGTCACCCTCAACTCAAGACTGAACAAAGTATAGTGATTATGGCAATTATTTGTGGCACACGGAGGAATTTATAGATTTTAAAGAATGCCCTCTTAATCGGCAAAAAGAGAGACGAAAATGCATGACTCCCTTTCCGCTTTTCCCCCCCTCTTTGAACACACCCTATGGGCCTTGGGTTACAGCAGTTTCTTCGGAGCAAGTCTAGTGATGAAGAACGATTATAAGGCATTTCATATTTTCAACGATGCCCCTTTAAAATTGGCCCAATGTGACGTTTGACCCAATCTGTAAACACGCCATAATGGCCTTGGGTCAGCGGTTCTACTGACCAAGTCTTGTGATTATAGCGATTGATTTGTGACCCAAGGAATTTATAGATTTTCAAAAATCCACCTTTAATTGACAAGACCTTTGACCCAATATGGCCTTGGTCATTGTTCTAACCAAACTATGCAGTATGACGAATTGATTTGTGGCACAGAATTTGATTTAAAAAACATGGCCCCTGTCATCAGCCCACACATGAGGCTTTGAACCTAGCTGTGAAGACCCCATATGACATTGGTCATGTGGTTCTTTTGACTGATTTTCCCATGCAACTAGGCCGAGCATTTGGCAACAAGATGCATTGGCAAGTGTTAACAGACAAACAGTCATACATTGCCATAATAGGCTTCTGCATCTATGTCCGCTGACTAAAACCAACTCATCGATGACTCACCATAACTCACCAAAAAACTGAAAAACATAACTCGCCAATCAACTTCATACTCGCTAATATGGCTCTGAAAACATAACTCCCATGAACTCCCTTCATAACTGCCAAAGTAACTCTTAAAAATATAACTCCTCAATGAACTCCATCCATAACTCACCAAAAAGCAACTCAAGTCACGGCTGGGGAAATGTTAGCACAACCACGATGGCCAAAATGTTGACCTTTTTTGGAATTTCCCTTTTCCCACACTTGACCTGCCCTGGGGTTAATGACAATCAGTGGCGCACCAAAATACAACATCGGTCCTCCGACCTCTTGTGTCGCCTGCTGTCACGGTTTGTGAATGATAGGCCTCACTGACCTTTGACCTCACAAAATGAGGGTTTGCATTTAATCCATAAACACAGGTTTGGTTTTCCACATTAAACTTCAACTTTTCCAATGAGGCCATGAGGTGGCGGGTGGGTTGGTGGGGTTCGACGCACCCCCCCCCAAATGAAAAGTCTCGCTTTGCCACTGTTTAAGTTTCCGCTTTTTGATGTTGAAATTCGCCCATATTATTGAAAGGTTTTGTGTTATTGAATACTACTGTTAAATACCTGGTCACATGCTTCCACAATTATTATACGTTTTGTTAAGGGTGTTGATGTATCATTGCTTCCCAGCCCCCCCCCCCCCCCCCATTCAGATTTTCGAGACAACGGTAAAAAGTTTTGGGGCAACCTGCGAGCGTAGCAAGCCGACAAAAGTGTTTCTCGACAAAAAAGGTCCACTTGTCACTTCTGGCAAATCTCCGCCCCCCCCAAATAAATTCCGGCTAACCGGTAACGGGATAAATGTGGGAAACCTTCTTGAGTCTTGGCGCCCCCCCCCCCCCCTCCGAGGGCTCAGGTCTGGTTACGCGCCTTCCATAACTTGATATGTAATAATATTTTTTTCAAGACCATAAACAAAACAGTAGGTCCCCTGAATCACCAAAATGCCCCTTTAATCTTACACAAATGATCATGGCCCATCAACTAATAGCCTCGAACCCCTGCCATTACCAGAGTGCTCAGAATTTTTGTGTCAGAAGCTACTATTTTTCTCATTTAGCCTGTCTCCCCCCCGCAAAAGTAAATGAGGATTTTTGGCAAATTCCGCGATATGGGGAAATCAACCACATTTTTTGAAAAATCAGCGATTTTTCGGCCAAAATTGTTAATAATCGTCCAATATTTGATACTTTGCCCCCCCAAATTAACGTCTTGTCCCCCCAAAATTTCACTTTTCCCCCATAAAAAGAGGTCTGGCGCCTGCCACTGTTGGATGTTGTGAGCAATAATGTGTTTCTATTTTGGACGACCATATATTTTACAGGATTCCCATGGCTTACAAATAATGTTTTTTAAGGTCTCATATTAAAACAGATTGAATATGCAGCATGAACTTTAGAGATGGGGTATGGATTCAAGTCAATCAAGATAAAAACTTTAACATTAAATCAGACCATTCCTCTTTAACTAAAACCCTTGATCTTTCACTGAGTTTGAAGTGCCAGTTGGTTAGACATTTGTTATAGTACCCTCAAAATTTTTTTATGTAAGATAGTATTTCTCCATTTTATTTGAGAAAAGATTTCTCACGGGAAAAGTACTTGTTTATTATACAAGAGAGCAGGGGAATTCCCTAGTTTGTTTTTGCAAAGGATGCATCGTTAGATTGCACAAATAGGGGAAGTGGGGAATTCCCAAGATGTAAAACTTAGAAAACTGAGTAACTTGTTTATGCTGTAAGATCAAAACATGTTGAGGGATAGGGAATTCCCCATAAAGTTATACAGTGTGGTCCAAAAAAGGTTACACGTTTAGTCTGCAAACTCTCTAAAAAGTTTTTTTTGAAGATATTTAGTAATTACAATCTTTTTTTGTTGATAACCTGGTGAAAACGGCGTCAAAAACAAAAGCCTTAAAAACAAAATGGCGGCCAAATAGCGAAAAAATGGTTCAAACACACTTTGCCACACACGTAAGTTCTATGGGACGAAAAAACCATTATGTGCACAGAAATCAATACGATTGCGTGAACTGAGGCCTACTTCATTAACAAATTACTGACAACCCTTCGAGTTTGTGTGAAGTGTTTTCCGTTTGAAAATGAATGAGAGAATATCTCAACCGTGAAAAACTGAACTTGGAAGCCTATTTACTAATTATAAGGTTGAATTATCATTGGGGATGATTTAAATTGAAAGATAATGGCATGTTTGATTGCCATGATGATCGAAAACTCTGCTTGTGCATTTTCGAAGTTTGCATGGTTTGGAAAGAAGAAGAAGAAATCTTGTAGCCGTTTTATTTTTAAATTTTAGAAAAACTGAATAATTGAGATGTCTTTAATCTTGCCTTGTGGTTATATTAAATACCAAGTCCCATGGACGGGGTGCATTTGTTCAAGTGTGTGTGTCAATCTTGGATATATTCGTGACCGTCAAAACAGAGTGAAAGAGACTTGCAGGGTGCAAAGTGGCTTTTGTGACGTTGTTTCTCTAGATGGGGCCATTTGGTCATTTCAGTTTTGTTACAAATGGCCGTTTCACCAAGTTCCAACAATATATTGTAGTTAATGTACCTTCAAACATTTTGAATACGTCTACCCACTTTAAGAAGTAATTTTGCAACGAACAGTGTAAACTTGTTTTTGGACACTCTGTATAATGTGTAAGTGATGTAATTCATGAGGATGGAATTTATGTAGAATTCCAATTGTCAGCTAGTGCAATGTTATTTTATCATGATGCTGTGGTAATGTCTATTTTCGACTTGGGAACTTTATGAACGATTGTGTATATATGAAGAGAACTTGCCAGAAGATTCGCCAGCATTTGTAATCTGAGCTATACAGTATGTATAGCTCTTTTAATCTACAAAATGGTATATTGTGTGTTTATACATAGAGCACCTGCAGGTGATAACTTTGGAGACCGCCGAGCTTTGACAGCTAATTAACGTGGCTGTCCGTCTTTTAAGCCAAAAGACGCTTCGTTTTGGAATCAAAAGGTGATTCCAGTTTGTGGTCCTAAATGAGGACATTAGCGACAGACTGAATGGTTGTAAATACCTGGACTGTATTGCAGAATGTTAGTGTCGTCAAGGGAATTATTTAACCTCGTCGTCTTGAACTGCGGGACAAGATTACCTTCAGGACTGATAAGATTCCCCTGTGGAATTATATTACCTGAGGAGTTTGTATGAACTTGTGGCCGCTGTCAATTTTGGAGTCTTCGCTGTGAGGATTATATCGTTGAACTGCAATGCTACTTTTAGTTGGAGACAATAAAAATGAACTCTGAGTAAGATTAAATTGTTTATTGTGTAATTTTGAATTGTATAGATTAATTTTGTTTGGGACATACCAAATTCTTGAACCAATCATTTAAAGATCATTACAACTTTTTTATTATATAAAATTTAGAAAAAACCAAAAAAGAAAAATTATATATTTGTGTTTGAAAGGTACCTTTGACGTCTACGAGACGAGACGTCATAACACATTGCAAAGGGCACAAATTTTTCCTATGGGTCATGTGCACAAACGGGGACTCAAAGTGTGACATTTGATGGAATTTTCAGATTTGTATTCAAAGTGAACCCTATTGATTACACTATTATTCATAACTTTCAATCTATGATTTAAAGAATTTGCAGAAGAGCTTCAAATACTAATTAGACATTGTTTTGTCTGGAAATTGTGATAATCATGTCACAATGTAACAGGGACACCATGCGGACACCAATATAGGTCCCTTTTCAAAAATATAACACTTGGGATATAAATCAACTTTAATTTAAAGGCACTACAGTGATTTGCCAGATCAGAAAATCGAAAAAATATCAAAATCAGACTTTGCATTTCTGTAACTGGTATGGGTACCTAACATCCCCTACAAGTGATAAGACCCCAGGTCAACCTACTTTGAGTATAAAATGATCGATTAAGCATTAATTTGGTCGAGCTATGAGTTACAAAAATATTGGGCGAGACGCAGTCGAGCTCAATATTTTAAAACTCATAGCGAGACCATGAATATTGGGCGTAATCATCCATTTGTTATCATTATCATGTTTTGGCATCCTATATTTCCCACACTTGGACTCCTCAAAACATGATAAGTGATCAAAATCGGATATTGTTATGATTATTGCTAACGGACACTTACGACAACACTGTAAAGAATGGAGATCTATATCTTTGAACTCAGGCGTTGTTCTTTTCTCTTCTTTTGGTGCCATTTTTTCAGTTGGAAAAAAAGCTTATGAGAATTCTACAGACTTATCCTTGACTTTAAAGCTATTCCTGCAAATTTCAAATATTTTTGACTATTTTGGACAACATCACTGATAGTGTCTTAGTCATGCAAACAATACAAATCTGACATAACATTCATAGAGGAATATTGTCCAAATGGTGTAACTATCTTCTTTTAAAGAGAAATTCTGACATTGATTATCGGTTTAACTCTAAATGGGATTTGGAACGACCCAGTTGAAGTGGGCGACCCACTCGACTTCCCCCCCCCCCCAACCACCACCACCACCATTTTTTTTTTTTTAATAAAATTTAAAGCATCAGGAAATTTTTCCTTTTGATGTTATGAACAAAAATGTTTCCAAAGGAATTGACCACAAACACTCCCATATTGTCATATTGGTTCACACACCATCTGCTAATTTATGTAGTAAAATTCAGCTAGCAATGTAACAAAATTAAAAAAAGCAAAAAATGTGGAAATGTATTTTTGTGAAAATTCATATACAATCTTGCAACCAAGGTTTTTTCTAAATAAAATTTGTGTGAGGATTCACAAAATCATGGATGTCATTTTTTATTGAGGGGGGCTTGGTACCTAAAGAGTTCGAACCATGAGGGAGGGAAGCGAGCGGAGCGACTATTGGGTGGGGTCCATTGGGGCAACGGCCGGCGGGGTTTCCAGGGGCAGAGCCCACCCCGGAAGCCCGGAAGGGTTTCAAGACCTGAAAACGCCTTAACTTGCGTACTTCTTCCGACCAACTTTTTTGATTTGCATGAAAAAAAGTTTCCTTTTTTCTTCTCCGTTCCTCTTTCTCCTTCCTTTTTTTTTCTTTAGAACCTTGAGGGGGGCTTAAGCCCCCAAAGCCCCCCCCCCCCGGGTATGCCACTGCACAAATATAAAAGGGGGAAAAATGTGTTTTAAAGTATACCATCAGTTCAGTACATTTCAAGGATACGAAAGGTAGAGTTGCCCACCTGAGTTATAGTACAAGAGTTAAAGGTAAACGGGTTCAAGGGTCACACTGGGGGTAAAAATTCAGATTAATAGGTTTGTCCTGAAAAAATGGTGCCTAAATTGTTCGTCTTAACTGGACAGAAGCCGAAAATATTAAAGGTCGCGTCGTCATGACGTTTGAAATAATTAAGAGGGGCAAATATGGCCATGATCCACAGGGGGGGGTTCTGTATGGGAACCACTAGTCAATTTCTCTAAGTCTCACTTTGAAAGGTGAATTACACAGGAATCTTACATGTTCTTGTTTGTCTGACCCAATGAACGTTTAAAACCAGTTTCAAACAAAATCGGACAATTCTATAAATAAGACCTTGAACTTTCTTGAGCCTAGTGTACTAAAACAATAGGTAAATATATGGCAATCTATACTTTTTAGAAACCTGATGAGCAGCCGAACAGACTGGTATAAATTTTTTAAAACAATTTGTAAACACATTTTATTTTAACCCTCCTGTACAAATTTCCCCTCTTATAAAACCCCAAGAAAACATTTTAAAAATGACACCCATATTTTTCAGATTTCCATGAAATACTGTATTGGAAAAACATTGCTGTCCCCCCAAAATTGTTAGAAAAAACTAAACAAAACATCCATACACTTTCCCCATGTACTATATGAAGTGTTTGGATCCATGAACAACTGCATTTCATCCATCTCACTTATGTTAACATGAATTGACAGAAGCTGACCAATAAACCCTTTGAGAAAAAAATGCCGACCAAGATGGGCATATGGTATGTGCCCTAATAAGTTTGTAACTATTCCTAGCCAAATTAAAAATACACGTCGCGCACCCCAAATTAACTCATTCCTTATGCAAATTATTTATACAAAATTTTTAAATAATCAGCTGCAAAAACACCACCCTTAAACCCAAAAATCCCTTAAACCCCAAACAACCCCCTTAAACCTGGGCAACCCCCTTAAACTCGTTTGCAACACCACCTTAAACCACAACAAGACCCCTCTTAGCCCAGAACAAACCCCCCTTTATAACCCCGGCAACCCCTTTAAACCTGGAAAACCCACCTTAAACCACAACATCCCCCTTAAGCCAGACAACCCCCATTTAAACACGGACAAACGCATGTGCTGCAACGTCAGCGCCATGGCATTACGACACATTGCGCGCGCATGTGTGCACGTGTGCGATGGCATACGCGGATGATTTACCACAAAACCCTTTTAAACCCAAAAACCCCAACCAATCCCTAAACCCCAAAAAACCCCCCTTAAACCTGGACAACCCACCTTAAACTCGGCAACCCACCTTAAACCACAACAAGCCCCCTTAAGGCCAGGGACAACCCCCCTTAAACCCGGACAACCCCATTTAAACCCGGACAACCCCCCTTAAACCCACAATCCCCCTTAACGTTTCCAGACAAACCCACCCCTTTAAAAACCCGGACAACCCCCCTTTCAACCCGACAACCCACCTTAAACACGGACACCCCCCTTAAACTCGTGTGCAACCCCCCAACATTAAACCCACAAAACAAGCCCTGAAGCCCCAGACAACCCCCTTAAACCTGGAAACCCTTTAAAGCCGGAAACCCACCTTAAACCCCAACCACAACCCCCTTAGTCCAGACAACCCCCCCTTAAACCCCCGGCAACCACTTTTAAACCCGGACAACCACCTTAAACCCCAACAATCCCCCTTAAAACCAAACAACCCCCTTAAAGCTGGACAACCCCCTTAAACCCGGACAACCCCCCCTTAACCTGGAACAACCCCCCCTAAATCGTGCAACCCACCTTAAACCACAACAAGCCCCCTTAAGCCAAGACAACCGCCCCCTTACACCCGGGACAACCCCTTTAAACCGGACAACCCACCTTAAACCCCCCACAATCCCCCTTAAGTCCAGACAACCCCCCCTAAACACGGACAACCCCCCCTTAACCAGACAACCCACCTTAAACCCAAACAATCCCCCTTAAACCAACAACCCCCTTAAAACCCAAAACCCCTTAAAGCTGACAACCCCCCTTTAACACGGACCAACCCCCCCTTAACCCGGACAACCCACTGACCTTAAACCTAATCAGCGCGGTCTTTGGAGGAGAGTACATGATTCCACCCCTCCATCAAGTTCATCAAAATCGGATTATGATCTTCAGATAGTTGTTCACAAGTTTTTTGGGTGAAAATCCCCAAATTTAGCCACACACAATATGCACATTAGTATTTAATTAGCAATAATGCGCCACAATACCTAATCACGCGGGAGAGGACACTGATCCCCACCCCTTCCACACAAGTTCAGCAAAATCGGACTTATGGATCTTCATATAGTTTGTTCACCAGCTTTTTGGGTAAAAATACCGCCAAATTAACTCATTAATTAGCAAAGGAGGTACCTAATTAGCATATGCCACGGCCATAATCTAATCAGGATTGAGGGCATGGCGTCCGATCCCACCCACCAAGGTTACATCACCATCAACCCTTCTGGGTCGTCATGTTATCGCGTTCACAAAGATTGTGTTGTGTTGGACCCAAATTAACTCATTAAGTATGCAAATTAGTACCTAATTAGAATGCCATTGCCCCTAATCTAATCAGCTGAAGGGCATCGCAGTCCAATCCCACCACCAATTGTACAACACCATAACCATTATGGGTCTCATGTGATCGCGCTCACAAGATTGGTTGGACGCCGCTGCCGACGCCTTGACTGATGCATAATCCCCCTTCTGCTTTTCAAGCCAGGGGGGTAAAAAAAGGCTCAAAACATTTGGTTGTAACCCACAGAGCTGGCAATAGTACACCCAAACGACCGTAAATATAACTATGGTTAACCCGCAGTGTGCTAGTCTTTTTCAAAGGACTTAAAGGTGGCAATGAGAGATTTGAGACCCAAAAATATTGTGTCACAATAGTAATTTTATATACATTAGACACTCAATTTAGATTCTTAACTGTATTTGGTGACCGACAATGTCAAAAAAAGAAGGAGGAGAATAAAGGTGATTTTGATTTGCTCGGACCGCTTGTGTCGGCCTGCCGTCGCGGTTAGTGAATGATGGGTCCTAAACAACCTTGACATGTGACCTTAACCTCATCAACAAATGAGGGTCACATGTTGCACCTATGACTCAAGTTTGGTTCCAATTGAACTTCAACTTTTCAAATTGAGGTCAATTTTACAATTTTCAGCTCTATTTTACAATTGACCTACATGACCTTTGACCTTGGTATGCGACCTTTGACCGTATCAACAAAGAGGGGGCCCATGTGCACCTATGATTCAAGTTGGTTCCAATTGAACATTTGCAAAATGAGGTCAATTTTACATTTTCAGCCTATTTTACAACTAAACCTCACAGACCTTTGACCTGTACATGTGACCTTTGGCCTTGCCATGTGACCTTTGATCCTCATCAAAAGTGGGGGATGTTATGTCACCGGTGACCCAAGTTGTGGTTTTAAATCCATCAAGTATGAGGAAGAGTACAGCCAAGGTTACCCACTTCTTTTCACAACAGGACCTAAACAACCAACAGCTACGCAACATCAACAAACAGACAACAGTGGACAAAGTGATCCCTAGTGTCTTCCGATCTTGAGGGCAGGCGACACAAAAAGGTTAGGAGAAAAAAAAATAGCAGCAGTGGTTTTCACGGGCATATTGTCAGTCTCCAAATAACCTAGATTCATGATCACTTTTGATCACTTTTCTGATTACACAATTCAGACCGGACCCACCGGCCCAATTTTCTTAAGGGAAATTGGGTCTAATGTATGCTGCTAGATGGCATTATTAGTGGTGTAGTCCAATGTGGGTTTATTAAAGCTATCAGTGATCATCAAGAGTCAAAAAATATTTGAAATTTACAGAAATAGCTTAAAGTGAAGGATAAGTCTGTTAGAAGTCCTCTTAAGTTATTTTTTCCAACTGAAAAATTTTTGGAAATGGAGAATACAGTAGGTTCAAAGATATGAATCTCCATTCATTTACGGTAATAACAAGATGTCCGTATGGACAGTAATGACTAAAACAATGTCCGATTTTGTCCTTAACACTACCAGTTGCTTTGTCTGGTCGTGCCACTTGTAGGGTATGTTAGAGATACCTATCTGGTTTTGCTGCCAAACATGCAAAAATCTGATTTTTGATGATTTTTTAACTTTTGGTTTTTTTTTTTTTTTTTTTTTTTTTTTTTTAATACAAATTTGAATTTGCAATTAAAATAGCTAGACCAATTAACTCAATTGGATGTTTTGCTTCCATATGAAAGAACACATGAAAAAAGGACCATGATTGAGTGCCTACCTCCCAGTTGGATTACAATCAGATAATATTGGAAATATCTTAAGACCCCAATATGGTTTCACGGAACAGTCAAAGAGTTTTCAATAGTTGATGCTTTTTAATATAGATCAAATACAATTAGGCCCATAAACAAAGGGGGAAGCTCCCCCATGAGGAATCCCCCCCCCCCTGGATTTTTTTTTAAATTATGGATTTTTTGTAGTAGAAATTGAATGAAAGCAATAAAGGGCGGTATTCAAAAGAAGTTTTCCATGGACTACTCTTAGTCCAGGACAAGTTCCTACAAGGAAGGGACTCTAAATTAGTTAGGGACTAAGTATGGGGATTTACCGGCCATATTGTAAAACCCCCTTTTCCACCTGATCAGAACAAGCGCTTACCCACTGACATTAGCAATAAACTTCACATACTACGCTTGGACACACTTTTAGGCAGTAAGTTTTTGAAACTTCGCAGGCAATATTTATTGAGTAGATATTTTTAAAGAGTTACATGATATTTTATATATATTTTTGGTTATAATGTTAGTACTACGTAGTATTTGAGAAGAGGACTCACTTCTAAAGGTGATTACTAAAAATAGATTTACACAAGTCGGGTCAGTTCAATGATTGGTCTTAAGTATAGCTGGGAAGAACCACAGGAATTGACAGTGACTGGTATGCCGATTCCTGTATATCAATTGTCACCATTCATTCATCACACTCCGTTGGGAGCTTTGCAGTTGAGAAAATTACCAAAGCTTCGACAGCTAAGGGACATTAACAGCCCCATAAGCAGTAGGCACACAGCAACAAGATTTCTGCTAGTCAAATGACGTAGGAGTGACAGATCATTATGGCAGATGGCAATTGGATGGCTGCGATGGCAGAACAAATAAGTTGACGCCAATCGTCCAATGGCGGTTGCCCTGTGGTGTCACCAAATTGCTGAGTCACAGTCATAGCGGATTTAAGAGGCCTGAGTATGCTAACTCCTCCAAAACTGGACTAAATAAATAGAGCAGGGGTTTCTCAAAATATATTAAGCTGAAGGCCCGAGTCACGAGAATGACCAAACGTTGAAAGTTCAATACTTGAAGCGCCGAATTACACCTGAATTTCTGATGCTTCCTTATATTTTAGATCATCAATTGACGGGCCAATATCATTGACTGGCGGGCCGGATTTGGCCCCGTGGGTGCCTATGAGAACCCCTGAAAATAGATGTAATTAAATAGTAAGTGCACAGGTTTAAAAAATGGCATCCATTCATGAAAGGATTACATTTGCAGTGTTAGTTTTTAGGCTATCCACCAAAAACTGGACTCTACCCTTTATGGGGAATCGCTTTTGCCAAAAGGCAACAGAAAGAAAGGGTGGGTTAAAATGGGGCGTTATTGTCCTGTGTACCAAAAATGTGAGTATCTCGTTGAATACATCACCTAAATGATAAATATTATACAAATAAAAGATTTCACTACAGTTTATTTTTATTATGGCCAAACTTCCAAAAATTTATGGAGGTCTTGCATCCCTTGACCATAAAACTTTTATGCATTACATTTTAAAACAGTAACCATCATTCAATTCAATTCAGACCCATTTTATAAATGTCTAAAGAAACCCAATGTGAATATAGTGCATAACAAGCAATAATGTCTGTAAATACTTGAAAATGCACATACTATAGATATTAGCAAAGAGCTCTGAAATTGCGACAAAACAAAATTTTCAATTTGGGCATTATGTAAGAACCGTACTTATTAGAGCTCAATGGGCAATCTACACCAGCAGCGCAGATCCAGATGGGATCCGTCCAGATCTCGTCCGTATCCAGTTTGCATCTACACGGGCCACCAACGGCCAAACTGATCGATCTGCAACGCGTACATGGTATGTACACGCTTGGTTAGTGTCGCTGAACTTTAAGCGCATACTTTTAGGTTACGCGTAAAGTATTCCTCGATCACCAAGGTTATGCGTAGAACTTGTACACTTTGCGCTTCTAAAGGGTGCTGTACTTTCACATCACTGCGTCGTGTAGAGTTCTCCCATGATCTGGATCTCGGTGCTGCGCATCGGATCTGGATCTGTGCTCCGTGTAATTGCCTGCCCCTTGCAACAAACTGATTGACTGATAAGCAACACTATTACAGATCATGCATGAATGAAATGAAGTAACCTCTAGGTATTAAATTGTTCTTTTCAACACAATCAATGACTAGAAATAACCAACATTATACTGGTGCCTGCTTTAATCCATTAAAGCAGGCAACATTTTATACTTCATTAATAAATTTCAGCTTGTTAATAAAAATCTCTCACATGAAGATGCGTGCAAGGTACTATTTAAGTCCGTAAAAATATAGTACCTCCAAGCCGTAAATAGTACTGGCTTGTTATATTGTCCATGCACGTAAAGCAGCAAGCGGTACTTTTTATGTCCATAGATATAACTTGAACTTCGCTGTTGTCTAAAGGGGACCTTGCATTGAGTAATGAAATTACGGAAATTTATGAATGAAGTGTAAAACAAATACTGCCTTCATTTGAGCCTATATTTTCCTTTGGGGTTGCGCCCCTAAGCAGTGCTGTCCGTACCCACCGGGAGTGGGATTGGACGAGTGAGTTGGCCCCTCTGGCTCCAAAAGCAGGACCATAATATGCATTTTCATCCCTCTTTTTCAGGAATTTTGACCAATTTCAGCCTAAATTTGGGTTTAAAATTAAATGTGGTATTTTTTTCTTCAAAATAATTATTTCGAAATTTCTTAGTCAGACTTTAAATGAACAAATCAACCAGACAACTTAGAATTTTTGCCATCTGGTGGTAAGACTTGTGAATTTTAGCCCCTCTAGATCGACTGCCTAGTACACCACTGCCCCCTCAGGAAAATAGTAGGCCTACTTATGTCACCTCGGGCTCATAGATTTAACCAAAGCCTCTCATTGCAGTATATATTTGTATACTCTGGCCAATTGGTGAATGGAGATTCATATCCTTCCAAGAATAATGCTGTTTTCTTCCTTTTATGTAATAAAAAAAAAATAGGGAATTCTGTGAACTCACCCTGGATTTTCAGCTATTGCTGCAAATTTCAAATATTTTTACTCTTTCATTGGATCACTGATACTAGTGATAGGGTCTTTAACAATTTTAAATAGCTTCACATCAGAAACAATACAACAAACTCATTTTATTTTATACCAATTCTTAACATCTTCAACTTACATACATTACATATTTCGTGCATTACAATCCGACCACAAACCTTTTGCTGAAGACCAGCAAACATTTTCTGAAGATTTGGACTGAAAAAAAATCGTGCGTTATATGAGTTAAAATTACCCCAAACCTTTGTACAATTTAAACACTTATAGAAATCAATGGAGCAGGCCGTACGCAGGGGGTGGGGTAGGGGGGTTTGGGGGGGGTTTGCGGGGGGCCCCAAATGCCACAAAAGGGGCAAAAGGTCCCCCTTTTGCTGATGTTTTGATAAACATGTCCAAAATTTAGATAATTTTTGAAAAAGAAAGTCACTTTTGGTGATGAAATGGTTTCAAAAATTGGCCATGTTTTAGGGGGTTTGGTCCTTTTAGCAAAAAAGTTCCACTTTTTTTCGAAGTCCCTCACCCCTGTCATGACCAATGAATGCAAACTGTAGTATATTATGTTCCATCACCAGTTAGAAATCTGCACAAGTGCCAATTGGTCAAAGACATTAACTATCATTCAAAGAAGACAACACTACCCAATAACCATTGTAACTCAGTGTCATGAAAATTGAACGACATAACTGGATACGGCATACAAGCAATTTGACATTCTGAAAAATCTTGGGCCTCGATCTCAGTACATTTGACCCCATTCTTGAGAGGGTAAACTTATGGGGCACTACTCAAGGCCCATTACATGCAAGTGTCCTGACAATGTGTGAACATAATGTGAAACTGCTCCCACAGATACAACCACACACGTCCAAAGCAATCCTTTATTTGTGCCGTCTTACAGATGACAAATTCCTAAAATAATGAACTTGGTCAAAAGTAACATTTATATACTCCCCGCCTAAAAAATCCGAACGATGATGAAATGGCCATCAACGTGCTCAAACTTGCTTTCAAATGAACTTGCCAAGCCAGCTGGAATTAAATCTCTCAAACTTCCACATCATGCTTCGTTATCAATGCATTACGGACACAGGAGTGGCGTAGCCAGCTTTTTTTTCAGGGGTCAAAGGGGGAGGCAAGATTCCCCACAGGATGGGCAGCTGCCCCCCTCTGGCTACGCCACTGGGACACAGGTCAATAAGCAAACACATTACGCGAACAACGCTCCTGGAATTTAATTTATAATATAGCCTAATCCCTTTTTAATACAGTAATTTATATCGTTCGGATTTTTTAGGCGGGGAGTATAGTTTCAATGGACCAAGAATGTATAATAGTAATAACACACAAAAAAAGTGTCTCCGAAACCTGATAGCTTCTGTACGGGTCCCTTGTAAGTGACACCAAATTTACTGTGCAAGTCTATACAATTGGCACATTTTTTAAGTTGCCAGGTTATAGCTTATTTGTGAAATATTTCCGAGACAATTTTTTTTGGGGGGGGGGAGCAAATACTATTAAAGGGGCATTTCGTGATCCACAGCCTCGTAAACCAAACATACTTGAGCGTTTCCTCAGAATCACGCATGCCATGCAAAATCTGAATCTCTTGAGTTGTCTTGTGCCTACATTTTTCCATATCAGTTTGCACTGTTATGAGGTACGCCTATTTGGTGGTAATCAAATTATAGGACGTACTGAAGAGAGTGAACCCCGAGAGAGTGAACCCCATAAAAACAATGCGTACTCACAGTCAAAACAAAATCAGAATGGATATGATGTATAACTCTAGTCACATACTTTCACCTGAGCATTTCAATTTTATTCTTTTCAAATAGAATTGACCAGTATTGTGCATACCACTGATTGAAATTCAACATATCCAAATCAAAGATTTTTCCTCTCATATTCATGAATTTCAGACAATGTCTGCTGGCAAAATTGTTCAAAATTTAATTCCAACTACCGGTATTACACTTTCTGCTCATTATGTTGAAACAAACATTCACACATCATTAGATTTCCGCGTTTGTCATAAACAACGTTTATGGCCCTGCAGTAATCGATTTCTGATCACTTTTGGGTAGGCATGTAGAAATAGGTAGACGTGTGTACAATGAGCATGGTTGCTACGGCTATTATTGTCTCAAAATAAATATTGAAGCCCAATATACTTGACTATTAATCAAAAAAAAATTAGTTTTTTGGAATATGTGTTGAATAAAAACACAAAACATGCTTTCAAATATTTGCATGTTAGTGCACATTTGAAGCACACTCCTATTCTGTAATGGAACATCCCATTTGATACATCGATCGTGCTGATTTTCTCAAGTGTGAAGAAGACGAAAGCATGACATGAAAAGAGTGACTTTGCAGCTGAATTTGGAGGATTTAAGGTACAAACATGCAAAATAATGATGTGTGAACGGGGTTCATTCATGGATGTTCATGAGTAAACCCCTAATTATTATCAGCATTCTGATTTTAATGACAGTGAGTATATTTAGGTTACAAATGCATAGTGCATACATGCAAAATAGAGGGCAAAAATTTGGATTTTATCCAAAAATTTTAGTCAAAATAACCAGAAAAGGCAAAAGCAGGTCATTCCCAACCTTCAGTTTTGAGCTAAAGGCGAGGGGGACTTAGCTCCCCAGTCATTTTGCCACTGACTGTAACACATTATACAAAATAACTCTACATGTATGAGCTTTACATCATGAGTAGATACAAAGTAATTACACAATCATACAATTCAAAAAATAAACTCTGAGGTCCGTATGCACAAAAGAGTTTAACAAAAGAGTCTAACTTTAGACCCGGTCTAAGTTTAATTTTGTCCCACCAGAAAAGGCATTTTCCTTTACAATGACACCTGGTATCTTGTATTTATTTTGAAATTTGCATTTAAATATTTCAAATTTGCTAGTTACTTTACAAAGAAAGTGTAACTAACTATCAATTTGGGGCAAAACTAATTTTGACTTAAACCAGGTCTAACTTTAAACCTGGTCTAACATTTTGTGCATACAGACCTCTTGAATGCCTATCACCTATAAACGATTTTGGAGAAGGGGCACAGGTATGTGAATGTACCGAAAGCTGTATAAATATAGTAACCAAACAATATTTTGGCGTCGCATCAAAATCTGAAAGGGGGAAGTGTCTGCATCCAATACATAGGAACAAACTTCAAACATACATTGGCCTAAGACATTGTTGAGAAGATCTGCAAATTATCAGCCAGGAGACATGCACGAACAGCAGCTTTTAACCAAGATGTATCGACAGGACATAATGTACCGACAGACTGCAATTCTGGGGGGGGGGGCACAGGCCCACTGGTACCCCTGCTGGCTACACTTCTGCTGTGCCTTATTTCTGCATTGCAAGTACTAATTGCCTTTTTGGGGTTTAGGTCTTTTACCATTTTGATTGATCTTGTGAATGCACCAAAAAAATTCTGTATTCCTAATTGACACCTAAGCACATGTGGTGTATTGTTAGCCAGTAGGGCCCTTCCCTACATGCACTCATGAACAGGCACCCTTATCTTGTTAGAATTGCTTGACTTTATTGTATAGGCATTATACAATCATCAACCTAGTATCAAGGATGAAACTCCTTCATGAACACCATAAAGCTACTATTTTGAATATCTGTCTGCCCAAAGTGCACTTTGCTGAGAAATATTAACATTCATCGTATGGAATTTTGATTTCTTTTGTCAAACCAACAAATTCATTAACTCCAGACAGTTTTTACTGGTATCATTTGAAAGCTAACAATTTTCACTTCATATCATTTCTAAGTTGTATTAAAAGTTTCACGTGGTAGGTCCGTCAAGAGCAAGGTCACCTAAACTTCCCAGGTTCAAACCCTAGTCTTACATAAATCCAAATAACAATGTCACCCAAAGTCATTTTATAATTCATTGTGGGCCAAATAGAGGTCATTTCGATAACAATTTGACAAAATGGAAATATGGATGTGATCAAGCAAAAGTCAGAAGTCGCACAATTGATTTTGAGCTATAGCCAAACAAAGGAGAAAATGTCTTGTTTCCTATTGTTTTTGGCCACCCTTCACTTTAATCATATGTTTGGAAGTAATTGGTCAATTTCACCAATGGGGATTTCAATATACAAAGCAAAATGTAGCTTTTTTAAATGATGCATACAGCTACAGGAAAAAGTAAAAATTGAACTGAATCCGACTTTCAGACTCATTTGCTTGATCACATTTATCCCTGTCTGAGACCACCCGGTGTTTCATCAAGAAGCCCCCGCCCCCCAGGTCGGTATGGCCACCTGATTAATAATTATTAATCCATCGAGTACTCTCTTACTTAAAACCATGTTACTTAATTAGGCCATCAGGCCAGTTATTAGTTTAACTGCAAATGCAGATACAGCTGAGTATTAAAGGGATATAATGCATGAAAAAAAATTGACATATGAAAAAGGACCCTTACTGAATCACTTCCCACGAGTTTGAAAACAATTTGGATGTTTTTACATTCTGTAAAAACAGGAGAGTTCGATTCCAAATTGTTTTCAAACTCATTGGAAGTGATTTCAGTAGGGTTTTTTCATTATTTAATTTTTTTTCATGCCATTGTGTCCTTTAAGAAAATACGAATACAAGATGTACATTTTTGCCTCTGAATCAATTTCAAGGCAAAATATCTACTTACTTGGCATACAATGTCCTAAAACAATTAAACCAATTAATCTGTGAATGAACATTGGGGCAAGTTGGTAATCTTTTAGTCCAAATGAATTATCTTTAGAATCAACAAATGAATGCTACTGAAACATTCAATATTTTAGAAAAATCTTACAAATGTCTCTACTCTTGTTAAGTCTATACCGGGTTCTCAGATGAGTAGAGTACCCAAAAAATTAGAATAATATTGAATTTTTTTTAATACTAGACATGATGATATGGGTTTTTTTTGCTGCAATCATCAACTTAGGCATGCTTTAAATTCAAAAGTACTTTTAGAACATAAAAATCGGGCTATCCAAAGTGTAAAATAGTCCAAAGTGTCATAGGTGGTGATTTCGTCGTCCTTGACACAAAAAGTTTCTAAAATAGTGTTATAGAACATTGTTAAAAGGAAAACAAACAAAATAATTTAGTTCTCCCTTGTGGCTTTTTCAACTATTTTTGGTTTCTCTTCTTCTTAGCAACTGTAACAGCTGTAAGTTTAACTCTATTGATTTAACCATACATACAAGGGTTGAATCATTGCTTGTTACGACTAGACTGAATATCTGGGGGGCCCCCCGGGGGAGGCACAGCCCCACTGGTTACCAGTGCTGGCTACACTTCTTGCTGTGCCTTTCTCTTGCCATTCAAGTACTAATGCCTTTTTGGGGTTTAGGTTCTCTACAATTAGTGAATTGCAATGCTGTGTGCAATGCTCAACAAAACAAATTTATGTATTCCTTATAATTGACACTCTAAGCGACATGTGGTAATGTTAGCACAGCTTAGGGCCCTCCTCTCACATGAGCACTCTGAACAGCAGGCACTTATCTGGTTAGATGGCTTTGACTTTATGGTATATTGCTATACACCTACAATCGATCCTAATCTAGTATCATAGGATTTGAAACTCCTTCATCGAACACCATATATGCTAAGTATCTTTTATATTCTGCCCAACAAAGTGCCTTTGTATCGAATATTAACAGTCAGTGTATTGACTGAAGTTGCATTTTTTTTTTTCAAAACAACTAACAAATTCTTAACTCAAGATCGCGTAGTTATTAACTCAACGTGATCATTTGAAAGCTAACAATGTCAGCATTCGATATTCGAATGTATTAATAGGTGTCACTGGCTAGGTGTCTACAGGGAAGGATCACTCCTAAGGTTCCAACTATAGGATTAAATATAATCAATATAACCAATGTCACATCCATGAGAAGGGCAATTTTATGAATTACATTTGGCCATATCCGACGACAATCTTCGAGAATACTAATCGTTCCAGACAAAAATGGAAATATGACTGATTGGGCTATCAAGGCGAAAAGGAGTCCGGAAGGAAGTCTAGCCCCCCACATAATCGAAGATTGTCAGAGATTAGCAAGAGCGTCAAGAAGTTGTGGAAAAGGTCTTGGTTCCTATTGTTTTATTGGGGCGTCCAGACCTTCAATTTATCATATCTTTGAAGTAATTGAGTCAATTTTCAATGGGGAAGATTTCAGCAAAATGTAGCTTTTTTAAATGATGCATACAGCTACATGAAAAAGTAAAAATGATATGACCGGCTCAGAATCATGTGTTGCATTCACATCACATTATCCCATGTCTGACCACCGGTGTTCAAGCCCCCCTCCAGGTCGGTTATGCCAATGATTTAATAATAATTTAAATACAGCGAGTAACTCTCTACTTAAAACCATTTATTTTAAGCATGGGCTTATCAGGCAAAAAGTTATTTAGTTTAACTGCAGATACAGCCGAGTATTAAAGGGATATAATGGTGTTGAAAAAAATTGACATAATGAAAAGGGCCTTTACTGAAATCACTTCCACGAGTTGAAAACAATTTGATGTTTTGGAGTTCGATTCCAAATGTTTTCAATCATGGAAGTGATCGAGTAAGGGCCTTTTCATTAGGTCATTTTTTCATGCCATGTGTCCCTTTAATGTATAAAATACGACAGACCACCCCCAAGAGTTTAAATTTTGCCTCTGAATCAATTTCAAGGCAAAATAAGATAATCTACTGACTTTGCATAAATTGTACTAAATACAAATTAACATATAATATGGAATGAACATGTGAAAGTGGTTACTCTTTTGTTCTGTGCCAATGAAATCATATCTTTAGAATCAAATGAATGCTACGGAAACATTCAATCTTTAGAAAAAAATCTTACAAAGTCTCTTAGCTCTTGTTAAGTCTATACAGGGTGTACCACACCACGAATGATTGTACCCAAAAAACTCGAGAATATATTAATTTTTTAAATAATAAAATGGATTTTGTGAATGGGTTTTGCCTGCCATCATCAACTTGGCATGCTTTAAATTTCAAAAGCCTACCCTTTAGATGAACTCAAAAATCGGGTATCCAGTGTAAAAATCCAGAGCCCAAAGTGTCAGAGGTGGTGTGATTCGGTCCTTACGAAAAAGTGCTAAAAATAGTTGTATAGACATTGTTTAAAAGGAAACAAAAATTAGTTTCTCTGCTTTTCAACTATTTGTTTCTTCTTTAGCAACTGTAAAAGCTGTAAGTTTTAACTCAATATTGATTTTCCATACATACAAAGGGTTGTTGGTATGCTTGATTACACATACACACTGCTTTTCTGGATTCTTGAGGAGTTTTGAATATGAATAGACTAATTGATGTTGTACTGGTCGGCTATTGCAGGCAAATTCTATGATTACATTGGTAGATATTGAGGACCTAACAAAAATGGACCGCCCACTTTAATGTGCAGCAGAGGTCTTTTATTGCAAAAGCTACTGGGAGACCAAAAGATACTTAGAAGTTAAGAGACAATTTGCTGCGAGATTCCATAGGAGAACCGAGCGCCGAGAGCCCTCAACACGGGCCAGTGCCTACAACTGTGAGACAGCCTTCCCTGTGACCGCCCCGCCCCCCCCACAGGTCATGTCAGAAAACCGTAAACTCTGATTAATCTTTTTTTTCACTTGGCCCCAAAGTATGACAATATCACATGTGCATACATTGGTACATAATTATCATCGGTTTGCCAAGCCGACTTTCAAGTCTAAATTCTTCCGCATGCTGAAATTATGCCAAATTAATTTAAATACCAGATAACCCAATATCATGTTTTATGGCCAAAAAAAATAATAATTTTGTTTAGATTATTTGGGTACTAATCCACCTCTTGGGCGACACACTGTACAATTGTGATAAATACAGCGGACTCAATGCTATCTATAGTGATTCAACCATCGTGTCAACGTGATGAAGGACAAAGTTTAGACAGCTCTATAGAGTTAGTGACGGACCATTTTACCATGTTAACAACCACATGCACATCCCCTCGTCAATGCCCAACCTTCAGAAAAGTACTAGCGGTGACACACTGAGCTGAATCTACTAAAGATACATGTTGTTGAACAAAAGCATAATATTCCAATTATCTCCACACTACCCCCTGAATATTTATTGAAAACAAGTGGAATTGTTCCACAATGCATCACATACATGCCTTAATTACTCAATGCATAAAACTAGTCTTAGGCCTCTGTTTTTTATACAGAGCATGACACATTTTAAGTTAGTGGTTATGCATTCTATCTAAACAGTTTACAGCAATACAGTCCTTTATACAGAGGTTATATGTGTCCTATTTTGCAAATCAGGGTTTTATCTCTATTTTTCAAGGTGGAAGAGCATTTTGGGGACTTCCTATCGATGGGGGAGGCACATTATAACAAATGATTTTCAGACCACTATACAAAACTTGTATAATTTAAAACATGTACTAAATTCAGTGGCGGTTGTGGTTTGTGCTTGTTAATTCCTCATGTCTCAAATTAAGTGAGATTAATGAATGTGTGTCCGAGCGCCCCGGCCAGCCGAAACAGCTCTGCCAAAAAATGGGACAATGTCATGGGGGGGGGAAGGCTGGGATGGGACAAATTTTGGAAGATGCGAGGGATAAGGAAAACCCCCCCACCCGGAAGGAAGCTAAGAAAAAAGCAGACTACCACCCACCCCCCCAAACCCTGGTCATCGTAAACAACTTCAAAATATTGGGGAGACATAATATAAAATCTGCATGTAGTTATATAAGGTTTAAAGGGTTTGCATTATTTTTTGTTTAAGTTTTTGGGGATCGCTAATGTATTCTTCTTGATCGAAAAAGATGGGCAAGGCCCTAGTCATGTTAGCTTTCTCATTTACTTTTAACGAATTGGACACATTATTCGCCCATATACAAGATAACATATGATCACCCTATTAATATGTACAAATATTTTTACAAAGCTGTTTTCCAAAGACAATATAATGTATGCAATGAAAGCGGATGTCAAAGTTGCAATGGCCTTATAGATTATGGCAAGATCTTTGGTCTGTGGCTCTTGAAATGGTTGAGTCACCTGAGAACCATTTTCAAACTCCTACTGACTAAGGAAGATATATTAGAGTATCCCCACCCCTATTTATATAGAAGGCTCGGAGAAACTGGCGAGCACAGACTTAAATAAAGACGAAAAATACATCACGGTCTCGAAACAGATTCTCAACTTTCGAGGCCCGACGGAGTCCCATACCAATGGGCCACAGAGGATTTGTGTGTTAATGTGGATACAAGTGAACGAGCGCTAATGTATTTCAGTCTCTCTCCATTTCCCCCCCCCGACGTTTCAAGCGGCCGTTTAATTATCGTTAAATTATATTTTATATGTTTTTAGAATGAGGGATGGGCCTTATATGCACTAGTGGTTGTAAAGGCAGGGGGCAGTTGCCCCCCCCCCCCCCCCCCCCACCACCCCCCCCCCACCCCCCCCCCCCCCCCCCCCGACGACTTTGGCCGGGAAAAAAAATTGCACAAATCATGCTAAATCAGCTGTTTTTAGCCCTCTGACCGGGAAAAAATTGGCCCTTTTGGACCCCCCCTGAGAGGGAAAATTCCCAAGGACTGGGAAATTTGCCCCCCTAAGAGCGGGCAGGACAGTTACGCCACTGTATATTGAATGATTTTCTAGCAGAAATATATGACAACGCGAAACTCAATTCAAGATCATGACATGATGGCCCACAGAGTATATCTATGGTAGCTATGAATTACAACTTTCTTGCACTCAAACGACAATTTTTCAGTATCGCCACTCAGAAAATATGATACAATATGAGGTTGATGTGTATTGTTTTGCATATCAGAAACCAATTTGTAATATTCGTATTATTTTTTAAAAAATCATATTGTCTCAGTAACCATCTAAAGGATTAGCGGGTATAAAATAGATACATAAATAGAGGTTTTTAAAGTTAAATTTTGCTGGTCCGTACGTAGCACCTTACATTGAATGTTATTATATCTTGTCTTGGAAATGGCAATGCACAAAAGTGTTGGGGGAAAAATGTGCCACTTGGCCGGACTACCACCGGCAACATTGTGTTACTTATAGTTCGCTAGAGGTAGCTATACGATTTAATCTTTCATAGTTTTAAGTCCGAGAGGTGCTCATCGCCTTTCCTAACGGAAGTATGAGAAACAGTATATTTCACATTTCACAAAAAATTCTCTACCATACTGGCTTATTGCTCAAAATTGGCAACAGCACCTCTGCTAGTAATACAGAGGTTGCTGTTTGAATCGGCAAGTGCACATTTTACCCCCCACACTTGTGTACATGGCCATTTCAGGGAAAGATAATCAAAATATTCACCCTTGTCTGTCTGGAGAACTAAGTTGTTAAAATTTCACACTTGACTTTTGTTTACAATTCATTAGATATCATCGAGAAAAGGGTATTCACAAAATCTGATTAATCCGATTGTGCATTTTGATGTTAATGAGTAAATACCATGAATTAGAAATTTCTTCAAAAGCAGATCAAATTTGCCACCTCAGATTGATTGCACCCATGGTTCAAATCATGAGAGATATCTATTTTTTTTAGGCAAGTCGAGTCAAGTGGGGACGAGGTTGTGGAACACAAAATCCAGTGTACAATGGAATTATTAAACTAGAGATTCGCCAAAAATATGATGCGTAATAAGATTTATATGAAGGTTTTATGGAATGCGAAATCCTGGGTTCAATGGGAGCGCAGAGAAATAAGTCGAGGCTGAAAACAGAAGGCATCAGTGTAACTCAAAACTGAAAAGAAAGATTAAAGAATTCTTTAATTCTGCGGTTCATATAGCTCATTACTAAAGTTTATATAATGTTTTGTTACGTACCACATACACGCTTTATGAGATGAGTACATTTTGTGTAATGAAGAGATATGCTAAGTTAGGAAAATAGTAAACATCATATTTCTCAAAAAGAAGCAGGATTACAGCTAGTATAATTCTTTTAATTATTTCTTCAGTGCTTGATTGTTACGTGCCCATTTTGATTGTCAACCCTCGAAGATACTACTAAATACCATACTGCAATTACATGTATGTCCTGTAATTTGTGCAATATTTTACAAAAATGATCCATATGACTAATCTGCCCACCATGCTCAGACAATGCCTGACAAAAAGATAATGACAATAGAGCATTTTGCCCCCAACCCCATCCAGTCTGGGTCCAAAGTTTCTTAAATTTGGCATCTGGCTTCCAGTTTTATTCTTTTGTTTGTTGCATTTGCAAGCATTCAAGCTCAAACGGCCACAGGCACTGAATGAATGACACAGGCAACTGCCCAAACAAGAATCAGCCAATGTATCACTGCAGTGGATAGTGCATTAATTTGTTATAGCATCATATAGATGTTCACGGATGAGCAAGCGGTGAAACAATCCTTAAAACATTTAAGTACATGACAGGAGGAGAAAAATGATAACTCTAGGTGGCAACTGCTTACTTGTAATATGCATTTTTTACTCTGTCTGAAGGAGAATCAGAATATACATAATTTTGCCATTGCGCCCTTGTCTAATGAAGGCCCCACAGTTTAGTTGAATTGTTATCAAATTGACTGGGATGTTCATTTTCATAAACTGTAGAAAAGTTTATTCCGCTATATCCAAAGTGCTCCATAGAGGTCAATTGTTCAGCTCATTGTTTATGCTGGAGGTCAGGGCACAACCAAGCTTGCAGATCTTGATGCAAAAACACTCAATTCTGAATAAAATTCTGTGCTGGACAAGTCGCCAGAACACTCTGGATTGGGCATTGTCACAAGGTTGACACCCACTTGATTCCACTTTCATCATGAAGTTTCATTTTCTCCCAAAAAGCAACCTCCAATCTCTCGGTCCCATCGGTTCTTGAACAGTTGTAAATTCACAGAAAAGTGGGTGCGTGGTGTGTGATGACGAGCTACCTTCCCTTTGAGAACGCTTGCCATTAATGCCCGCTATGATTTGCTAGGTTACATCTGAACAACTGCTGTGGGGGATGAACTAGTTGGAAGCTCAACGGGGTGCGGACTCAAGCCGTGCATTGGTCATTTCACACAACTGGTTCTGATGTAATGACTACTTCCCCCCCCCCCCCCCCCCCCCCCCCCCATGGCTGCACGAATGGAAATTAGAAGAGTCAAGGTTACCTGATGTTGTCACCAATTGGACTCAAGGAGATGGATGACCTCAAGAGAGTCATATCACGATTCAATGCTGTAGGCTGGCCACTGGTAGTGGGAACATGTACAATTTGCACAGGGTATACATTATCACTTGGGCCTGATTGAGCGGGATATTGTGAGGTTTGTTCCTGTGGCTGTCTGCAAGCATCAAAAGCCTGCCTTATGGCTTCTAACTGCTGTGCAGCTGTAGCAGCTTCTTCTTCATCTTCATTGGGATCCTCAAACATTGTACTATCAGTTTCAAACTGGCGCTTCTGGTTTGATGCTCTGGTTGCTTGTCCATTTCCTCTTCTTGGGTACTTCTTTCTCTTCAAGCCAAGCCGCTTCAATTTTGCTTTCCTGTTTTCATACTTTCTCTTATTTCTCAACTTAGTGAGTTCTTTTCTTTTTTCAATAACTTCTGGTGTTAATGGGACTTTTGGTCTACCAACTGGCCTTCCAGTTGAAGGCTTTTTCTTCTTCACCCCTACCCTCTTCTCCTTGACAACTTTCTTCCTCACTTTTGGTGGGGCATTGATAATTGCTGCTGCTTCTTGCATCTTGGCTTCTTCTTCTGCTTCTGCAAGTTCTGGATGTTCAGTTTTGAAGTGTTTCAGCATCTGCCCATGAAACCTAAAAGTTTGTTCACAACCTTTGCACTTGATTGGGTTGATTTTCATGTGATGTACCATAATATGATTCTTAGATTGGCTGGTTTCTTGAAGGAAGCTCCACACAGGTCACATATAAGACTACTCTTCGGTGGTTTGTGTTTTGTTACTCTGTGAAGGCTTGCATTGTTACTATTAGTTGCCTGATGACCACAAATGGTACACTTGTACTTTGTCACACCATCTCTGTGCAACACCTGGTGTTTAGCCAATGTTTTCAAGGTTTTGACGGGTTGGTTACAGCCATCGCAAAAATATTTGTATCTGCATGGATCATGACTCTTCTTATGCCTATTAAATAATTTGCTGATCCTAGTGTTGAACGAGCAACCCTCAACTTTACACTTTAAGACGGCAGGTCTTCTAACCCCACATTGTGTTTTCCAAACAAATGGTTTTTGAGAGTTTGTTTGAAGTGTGTTTTGTACTCACAATGCTCACATTTATATCTGCATTCAGTGTGCACCTTGATGTTATGACTCGTCAGCTGTGCCTTCCTTTTGAATTTCATCTGGCAAAGGTTACACTGATAAGGCTCATCACTTCTATGTCCTTGCATGTGGTAGTGGAAGGAAGATGCTGTGCGCAGTACCTTCTGACATATTTGACATGTCTTCATCACTAATTTCTGAGGCTGCTTTGACTTCTTGGGTCTCACTCTCACTGTGCCACACCAGTACTGTTTGTGCATCTTCATCCGGTTCTCTCCTCTAACAGCCTTTCCGCATACCTCACATATCACCGTTTCCACGTGTACAGTTCTCTTGTGATACCATAACTCTTTCCTGGTCGCTATCAAATCGCACTGCTCACACTGGAATTTTAGTACAACATCTTGGTTGTGTACTTTCTTCATGTGCTTAACAAAACCTTTTTCAGTTATGCATGTCAAATTACATTCTTGACATTGCAATAAAGGACCAGATTTGTAAGGTTCATCTTCCTCTTCACTTTCTTCAGCTTCAGTTATTTTTTGACCAAAAATTGAATGATGTGGTAAAATCTCTGGTATCATCTCATCAAGCTTCCTTTCTTCAGCCAGAATCTTGGTAACTTGCTTCTTTCTGCATTTTCTGACTGGTCTAGATGACGAGGTTGTCGGAACTTGCTTACCATCACCAACATCCGCATCTTGAGTCTCTCTATTGTCGTCGTCTTCTTCATTCTCGCTGTCACTGTATCTACTTCTGATGTATTCAGGATGCATTCTGTCCACATGACTCTCAAGACTACGCTTTGATGCAGCTATGAAAGAGCAATGTTTACAAGCTACATCTATTTCTTTTCTTATCTCTTCTGCTACATCAGCCAACATGGCGATGTTAGCAGATGAATCTACCTCCTTTTCACCTGCTGTCGTGGCCGTATTTCCGGACTCTGTGAGCGATGGGTTACAATCTTTCTTTCTCCTTTTTCTGCATGAACGCATGTGCACGTTCAAGCCATTCTCTGATGTAAAGCGTCGCTTGCAGTCAAGGCACTGAAATGGCTTGTCTTTCTTTTCTTGAGCTTGACACTCCTTTGCTAAATGGTATGGTAAAAAGTTAGTATTTTCCCCTATCAAGTTATCCGACAATCTCTTCAATGGTTTCTTCTTTCTCCTGCTCTTTAAAATCTTGGTGCCATCCCTGGTGTCATCACTCTCTTCATCGCTGCTGGCTCTACTAATTGCTCGCTTCTCACGCCCGTCAAACAGGGAATATCTTTCTCCCAGTTGTCTTGCCAGTTTCCTCTGCTCAAGATCCCCAAATATATCATGTGTCCAAATACAATGAAACATGATGGCGGCTAGTTGAAAGGCTTTGTAAGTGCAACCGGGTTGAGTGCATGGCCAAGGGGGTTTGGAATCTGGATCGAGTCCAATCTTCTTCCAAGCCTCATACCGCGAGACACGGATCCAATTTTTGCCAGGGGTAGATCCATCCTCAAAGTTATCACACACTTCAGTGGTTGCATTGTCAGTGTCAGTATTTCTCTTTTGTGATTTACTTATAGACCTTGTAGTGGGTCTTTCTTTGGGTGGTAAAATTATTCCTCCCCTTGAAAGTGAATTGTCTGCAGATGTGGAACCAGCTTCTTCAGTATTTTCTTGTTCAGATTTCAAAGCTGCTGAGGGGCCTTTGCCATCAATGTGTTCAGCAGACTTTTGCAAACGTTTCACTCGATCCAAAGGTAGTTTCTTGAGCATTACAACTGGTGATTTCTTAGCTACATGTTCGCATGCATCTTTGTTTGGACTATCACTTGCTGTATTTTTGCACTCCAATAGACAGGTTGGTTCATTTTCACCGTCTTCACAGTTTTACCTCTTTTCTACATTATTTGTGCCATCATGCATTTCAGCTGACTCACTATTTGGCATATTGTCTGAATTTTCCAAATGCTGAAACACGTTCTATGCTTGTAATTTGACCTGTTCATTTCTGAACACTCTGACCCTTTTTCCCAACGAATGTTTTCAGAGCCTCGCTTAAAGAGATTCTTATCTTGCCATTTTCTTCTATTTTGCCTTCGTGTAGCCTTGATTTCTGGACGGTTGTGGTGGTCCAAGTTGTTTAGGTTTTTACTCACTTAGGTCCCCTTCCGTACCAATACGTCCCTTCTCAGCATTCATTCGATTTTCAGTTTCACTGCCTTCATTTTTATTCTCCCCATTATCATTTGACAAACCTTGACTGCTAACACCACCTGATTCATTCCTCTTTCTTTCTCTTCTGGAAATATCACTCACATGGACTGTTATTCTCCTTCACCTCATTCAAGGTTTGTTTCTCGAAGATGAACTACCTCTCTTGGCATATGTTTTCCCCGATTTGTTTTGGATGAGATCTTACGAGTTTTGTCTTTTGACCCTGCTTTGTTCAAATCAGCTGTATCTCTTCTCCTCTACCTGATTTGAGTGCTTGGTTTGTCATTTGTGTGTGTATTTTCGTATCATCGGTGTAGTACTACTCTTCACCAATCGATTACTTTTCCCAACTGGACCATCTTTTTCTAGTATTTTCGTCCACATCATCATATTGTTATCATGATCACTATCATCATCATCCATAGGTTCCAATCCTCCAGGTTCATAATCTTCAGTATCAACAGTTCCAATCCTCCATGCTCCCTCAGTGCAATCATCCATAGGTTCCAATCCCCCAGGTTCATCATCATATCATCATCACCACCAACGCTGTAGGACCTGCCTGTGTTTCATCTGTAGCTGTCCTGGAAGCACCTCCACTGTCAAAAGAATTTCAACAATATCACTCTGTCTTTCAAGCTCCAAACCAAGGCCATACTCATCGTCACCAGATTGGTCCTCAGTTTTCTTCAAATATATTCTGTTAGTTTTTCACTTATCTTGTCCAATTTTTGGGACAGTCCTCATCCGCAACTGTGTTGCATCTTCTCTCTATAGCCAGCTGTGGACCTTTTTCATGTGCACAGATATTGTGTTCTTCACTGTTGAGTAGTAGTTAGGACAAGTTTACATCTGTCACACAGGAACATTAATACATCAATATTTTTTCATCATGCTAGGACCACTCCTTTGGCTTCCCTTTCTTGACATTTCTGTACAATTCGAGTTTTATCTAGTCTCTCTATATATTCAGCCGTTTTCTTGTAGCTTTGCCAATTGGAACGCTCTTTGGCATCTTTCTCCTCGACCTTTCTTCTTCTTGTACTTCTGGATTGTGGTGCAGGTATCTGGTCAAGACCAAGCCTGGCCTTATCTGGGTGTAATTGAGGAGGTTCGACACTTCGTGGGTGCTGTGTTTGGGCTACCAGGGGTTCTTGTCTGCTCGCTGACATCGAGATTGTGTCTTCTGCTGTTTCAGAAGAGTTGTCAATGCTTCAATAAATCCTCGCTTGAGCCTTCTTTGCTGCTGGTCTTGTACGGTTTCTTTGCTGCCAAATCCTTTGATTACGCGACTTTGATTTAGGTTTCCCATTTTGCCACCTTGGTTTCCCTGAGTTCATTTTTCAGTAGCATCAGATTTACTATTCAAGTAAGTGCATTGACGCTTGTCGGTTTCATCTGATGGTGCGGCACAGGCTTACGTTTGCTAATTGGATTGGGCATTAGGTGACACTTGTTTTGAAGGCATCCATCTTGGGACTACATGTTCCCTAAGTCCCGATTCAGTGAACTAGATGTCAGAAAGGTTTTCTGTTGTTGCTGAACAAATTGTAGTTTGGCTCTGTGGTGGTGATACTTGCTGACCGGGACTCTGCTTTCTGCAGAACACCTTAAGCCAGGTTTCTATTAAAAAACATCGTGTTTGATTGCCTCACAAACGGCAAACAAAACTGGGGGTGCACTGCTGCTGTGACTGGTTACGGGTTGCACCTTCTGTCCCAGTAACTACTTGTCGCCTGCCTCCTAGACTGCTGAAGTTTGACAGGTGTTTGGCTTCCAGGAACCTACTAATTTTCCACTTGGTGAGTTTGTTCTTTTAGAGGACTTCACCAGTAGATAACCTGCCCTTTGTGCTGACCATTTAAGATGAGTCAGGCAGCTCTAGATTTACCATTCTTTGAAGCTGGCTTTTCTGTTGAATACTCATCCTGATGACTGAAGCTCCGACTGGGCACCGAATGTCTGAGAGGGCGACTGAATGCCTCTGACGGGCACCCCGAATGCCGCGACTGGGCGACTGAATGTTTCTGACTGGCGACCGAATGCTCTGACTGGGCGACTGAATGCTCTGACTGGGCGACTGAAGGCTCTGACTAGCGCTGAATGCTCTGACTGGGCGACTGAATGCTCTGACTGGGCAAAAACTACCAACCCCTTATGCTCCGGACCCATTGGACTGGTGCCTCTGACCTATGAATGAATAATTGGCCTGGGATCTGAAGCCTCTGCCTGGTGACAGATTTGCTCTGTCCTGATGCGAACGCTTGTCCCGGGTGACTGCATGCGCTGTCTTGGTGACTGATGCTCTGTCCTGGTGACTGACCAATCTGTTGGTTGATCTGAAAGGATGATTGAGCAGTGCCTTGGGTAACTTGCCTCAGTAATGAACTGCCATAGACAGACCAACTCTTTTTTTCACTGACGAAGATCAACTCTGTCTTGATGACTTTTTCCAGGTTGATTTGAAGTTTTAGGAGTTTCCATGATATTCACTGCAATGAAAAAAAAAACACAAAATGGTAATTTTTCGCACTGGGCATTGTCTCTATACTCCTGTTCAATAAGCCAAATCGGCCTTGTAAAGTTCTTCGCAGTAATATTTTTAGGGCTCCTACTATCATCCGTCAATATTTCAGGAAATTGCCCGTTTGGTAATTTTGAAAATATGTTTTGATTTTTTTAAAAATAGAAAACATACGGTCTACGTAATCAAATAATTTATGGCATATTTTATTGGCTATAGTCTGGAATAATTCTAAAGCATAATTATTAAAACCATACTCTTGATTGGTCAAGGTTTCTGGATCCTAGAAAGTCGCAAAACCTTCCCACAATTTATCAAAAATCTGTATGCCGATTTTTGCTTATTAAACGAACACCATTTTTATATAGTTGATTCAAAATATACACACGGCGTTTCTTGAACCACAAGGGTCCCCCGCTCGTCGCGGTAGTAAATGGAGGAAAATAATATAACAGAGAGAATTTTGTAAATGGAAACCAGATATGGGTGCCTCCATAGCAGTTATCAATACCTTGATGACCCCAGATGACCATTAAAAATACTGGTACAATGTTGACTTCACCCACCAAGTTTAAATACCATACAACATTTGTATTGTTTAACCTGATGGCCCACATACGCTTGAAATGACCTTCAAATTTTTCACAGCCTGAATGTTGACCACACCACCAAGTTTTTCTAACCATACAGCCCATTTGTCGGAATTGACAACAATGACCCTGATACCCAGAATGACCGGGAGAGAAGGGGGAAAAAAAAAAAAAATTGGGCATAAAGTTTGACTGCATCCCCAGGTTTGCATGCCCATACAACCCTGCATAGTGATTTGACCTTGGATGCCCCGCATGACCTTGAAATGACCTCAAAATTTTTGGCACTGAATATTTAACTCGGCACCCACCATGTCTCAATCATCATCCTACCGACATGTTTAGGTATTTGACCTTGAATACCCCACATGACCTTGAATGACCTTCAAAATTTTCAAGTTGAAGCACACCCACCAAGTTTCATCATCCCCTAAACCAACAATTGGCAAGGTAAGCAATTTTTGACCACATTTGACCTTTGACCCATGGCACATTACCCATGGCAACATGACCCCTCTCCGAACTCATCTCTGCCGCGTCCTACTTTAGCGACTTTTTGGTGGAAAGATGGACAACCCAACTTGCTAGATCAAGAAATAATGTTTTATAGCAATTCATTTCACCCTATTTTTGACCTCATTTGATTTGACCTTTGCCCATGACCCACTTTGGATCCCACCCAGCATCGTACTCGAGATACATCTATTGGTTGTGAAGATGGACCACCCACACTTCCTTAGTTTCTAAAGATATCGCATGGACAACACCCAACGGTCGCACGCCGCACACCCCACGGACAGGATCATTTTCTATAACCACGGAGTCAAAAAAGTATTAACAACTTACTTGATAAGCTGTGATATTCCATGTGACTAATATTTGCATGAATGATCATAACATTTGATTAGAGGTACTCTTCATCATCTTTTGATAATACAATTTAATGGGCTATGGTGCATGGATGACTGCCCAGGGGACAATTACTGAACCCATGTCCAATTGTGATTGCGCCAATGTACACAATTTGAAACCACTGGTACGAATCATGTGTGTTTCATCTCCTATTACTACCTATGGCTTAATGGCGCAATCACAATTGGACATGGCTTCATAAGCTTGTCCCCTGTTCATCATCCTGCACCATAACCCCATACATATGGGATCAAAATAACAGAGGATGTATTCTATTCATAATTTACAACCATTCATGAAATAGTGTCACATGGAATATCACAACTTATCAAGGAAGTGTATACTTTTTTGACTCACCTGTAGTCCCCCCTTCGCCAACAAAAGTTTGCGGGGGACCACCAAACATAACAAGTTCGTGCATAACCTAAATGCAGAATTAAATGAATTCAATACTAAATTTTTCTGAATAAAAAAGTCAAACCGCTCTCTGAAGTGTATATTACAGTATGTGGCTTGCTCAACGTATTTAAAGGGGGATGACCCATTAATTCGTAAATTTTTCATCTTGATAGATGGTCTCGCCCAAAACCCATCTGTAAGTTTTTTGTCGATATTTCAACCCATTTTGAAGTGAGAGCCTAAAAAATATTTTTGGAATCCCCATCAGATACTCTGTAAAATTATATTGGTCGCCCAAAATGGGCCATATTTTTTAGCTCATAACAGGCAAACCAAACATCCTTTGGCCCTAAATTTCACAGGGTAATGCGAAAAATGTACTTTCTTCCGATACCAAAATCTTGACACGTCCGTTAAAATCTGGGGTCCCTGGGGACGAGGCTATTGGGCGATCAACCATGGACCTTGTAACCCGAACACGTCACCGGGCTTCCCCCAAAATGGCGAGCGGAAATGAGAATTAATCCATTATGTCCTGGAAACGTACGAACGTCATCAGAGTCATTTTTTAACTTTCATGACTCTCGGACGTTTTTTCCCTGGCAGAGGAATACTGTGGAAACCTTCCAAAAGTCACCAGAATCATTGGTTGTTCTGCTGCCGGCAAAGCGGCCGAAATCATGAGAATCATTGATTTTTCAACGTCTTCTGCCAGAAGGCGTCCGAGAGTCAATGAATCAATGACCGGAATGTAAGCTCTACTTCCGGGTGTGCAAATTTGATCTGACACATCTGCTAAATTTCGGAGGGCCCGAATCACTCCACAGTGTGGGAAACCCTGTGGGACTTCTGGTAAGGTGGTACTGGTGGGATACAACATGGCGAAGTAAATTCATATGTGTGACATATCTCAGACTCAAAGTCAACCAGAACAATTGGCTTTTCAACTTCTCCTGCGGAGAAGACGGCCGAAAGTCAACCAGAATCAGTGGAGTTTTTTAACGGGAAGAAAACTCCGAGAGTCAATCAGTATCATTATCATATCAGTAAAATAAATATTTGTGATGTCCAAGATCCAATCGATCATTGCACCCGCTTGATTGATTCTCATTGACTCTCGGACGGGTTAGGGTTAAAAAAAGGATCATCAGAAGAATGTGACGTTTCATCTTTGCTCCAAATTGAAACTTGCAAATCCCTGTGGCTTTAGTGTAGGGATCAATGGCTACAGCCCATAATCTATGAAATTGCGGTCCATGAAGTTGGTATTGGTGAAAGAAACATTCCTTCCACATTTGTAGGTCAATTCTACTACGTAGCCCTGATAATACTATGCTACGCATTGGCCCTCATTGGTGAGAATCTAGCAAATCCGCTCCTTCTTTTGAATGCTATTTGAAGAAGGGGTTCCTTGTCAGTTTTTATTTTTTTTTGTAAATTGCTTCGGAAGATAAGTCTCTAGTCCCATTTTTGTGTGCACCTGTCAGTCAAGTACTTTGCTGCGGTTTGCCCGGCATTGTGGCCATTATTTCATGGACCGGTCAGGCGATGGCGGCCATAAATCCATTGTTTTAACACCAAAAGGGTTTTCTGAATGTGTATGAATTACTAACAGACAAGTACCGTAAGGGGCGTATTGGATCCGTGGCGGCGGCACAAGGTGGGGCATATGGCCCCCCCAAATTTTTTTTATTCCCCCAGTTTCCCCCCTGGTCGAAAGAAAAATGAGGATTGGGCAAATTGCAGTGATTGGGGCCAAAAAAATCAGCGATTTGTGTGGCCAAAATTGGTTGAAGATTTCAAAATTTTTCATATTTTGCCCCCCCCCCCCAGAATATGTCTTTTTGCCCCCCAAGATTTCACTTTGCCCCCCCCCCAAAAAAGAGGTTTGGCGCCGCCAATGATTGGAATCATGGGGCACACTCAGGACCGACCCCACATATACCGCTGTTAAACCACAAAACTGATTAAAAATCAGTTGTGGTTATGTCTGCAAGCTTGGCCAACATCGTCATGTGGTGGGGAAAAATGGATTTGTTAATCAGTGGTGTGGTGTAGTTTGTAAACACACACCACATGTATGAACTTTAAAATCATAATTCACACTTCAAGTTCGCTGTGGACTTCATTTTTGCATCGAGAAATTTGTTCCCTCCTATTGCTCCTTCAAATTAACACTTTGGGAATTGCAAAACAATGGTTGTAAGAGTAATGTAGCATTGCAAGAATCACATGCCTGCATTTTTGGTGCATATTGAGTGCGGATATTTTTGTCTATGTACCTTGGCCAAACTTGTATTCTTAAATATCATGTCACTTTATTACCAAATAACTACAACCTTGGAATCAATCTGTTCGATAATGCCCAATGCTAATGATAAATTGATTCGAATGTCCTAGTTTATTGCGGGGCAAAATGACCAAAATTTAATAATTCTCGTCCACATACTAATCACTGTGTGAAATAACTAAGAAAAATCAATTCCTATATTGCCTCTTAATCCTGGCGACCTTTTAAAACAATGCATATTTAAGAATCCACATATGCCGCTAGCGTGTCAATCTGCACATCTGCACAGCGACACTGTCTAGCCAATTGGAGCGCTTTAGTGTTCGCGCCTGATTGATATTACATAAACAACAACCTCACCCCCAGAATTAAATGGATCAATCCGAAATCTTACAGTACACAACAGTTCCATTCATATGTGAATCGGGGGTTCTGACAATTGCCAGTAACAAGTATAAACAACGGTAATTAAGGCAGTTGGATTATTTTTTTTTAAATCAAAATGACAAACTATATTGAAATCCAAATAATCATGTTGGTTTAATTGCAAAACTGTCATTAGCAGCCTGCATTTTAGCAAGATTGTACTTAGCTTTGGGCAGGGCAAAACACGGAGACCGCTGCCCTGGATGGCCACATGGCCGGGTGGCGAAATTTGATAGCAAAACAATGAATATTTTTCACTTATTTTGAATTGTATTGCAAATTTTGCAATCAGAAATTACACCTGGGATAAATTATGTGTGGTCATTAGCTGAAATAAGTCAAAAGAGACGTATTCATTTTTAAAGCGTAGAACTCTCGTCTTTGGGAAAATTCGTTCGTATCATCTCAGTGGTTGCAGTGTACGCCATGGTGAAGCAAATCAGCTCAGCTCATCTTGACCTGGGCATCTGATCAGTGTTTTCTGCCAGGGGAAATGGACCAGCTAGCAAATATCATCGATTTCACTATTCCATCATGCATTTATGCAACATAGAATAACACGAGTAACTACGAACGGATTATACACATTGAATCATGCTGTGCGCCTTTCATCTCATCTCTTACTGACGTATCCACACATGGTTTTGTCTCCAGGTAAATAAAGAGCATTGATACCTGTTCAAAACCATGCCCGATCGCAGCTGGGGTAGGAGATGACGTCTTCCGTGATAATTACATGATCACAAAGTGGATTATTCGTGCGCAATCTTGTACTTGTCATTAAAAAAACCGTCAGACAATAAGTTTAATGACAATTTTATACTAGTTAGTTAAAATAGAAATCCGCCGTTTTCCACGTAACTACAGGAATTTCGTGCGAAAGGCAAACCCGCGCATGAACATACATGGTCATTTCTTTCGTCGGCGATCGCGGATTCTCCTCGCCCCAACAGTATCCTATATTGTCGACTGTCAGCTGTGCAGAAAACAGCTCTAACTTTGGAATTAGGCCTGTTTTAACTATTTTTAAATTTACTACACACCAAAAATTATATTTCAAAATGCCTGGGCGCTCTTAAAGGTGTCCCTGTTTCCGATTAAGTGGTACCATCTTTCTATCTGATATGAGAGTTTGACACTTGAGTACTTACCACCAAGTATCGTGGGAAACATATATCCCCAGTCAGTCCTCATGCAAATCCAATATCTTGTGGGACCTCTGAAATTTTTCATACAGGCCAGTGTATCGAATATTACACAGAAAGAAAAAATGGAGAATCAAAACCAAATCGGACCTCCAGATTAAAAGTGATAAAGTGAGAAAGGATATTAGTAATTTTGATAAAACTGATGCGAGCTCGAAGTTTGGTTGAACAACTCATATCTCTGGAAAATGCAATAATAATATTGTTTACCAGGAGACTGCTGGTGTGATTTGTCAGATCACGAATAAAGTGGGCATAACAGGGTGAAAAGCGTACTAAATATTTTGTGCAATTAGAGAATCCTCCTCTGAAAAGAAAGTCATTCGGAGTCTTGTTCAGGATAATGGCACACTTCAAAACTGACCGGTGAAATTTAAAGAGAACTGGCAAATTTTTATGAAATCTTTATTCTTCCCACTTTACTACGGCATCAAATCAGCTGCATGTTCATTTTGGATCAGCTTGATATCCTCAGCTCTCAAGAAGAAAGTAAAAGATTCTAATAGGGCCTATTATCAAAGGCAGAGCTGCTTTAAATTTTAATTAATGTGCCACAATAAATCTCCTGGTTTGGATGGCCTTCCAGTGAATTTTACATAGTGTTTTTCCATATATAGCTGACTTAATTATTAATTAATTTCTTTCCTTAAATTTTCTTTTTCAACAAGGATTTTGTCCCTCTCTCAAAAGCAATGAGGTGATAACTCTGTTACCTCAAAATATTGTTACCCCTACTTATGTTAAAATTATCGTCCGATTTCTCTTTGACAACGTTGTAAACTTATAATGCAAAAACCCATGGCTCAACGTCTTAAACTTGTTCTCAATGATCTTATTCATGAGGATCAAAATGGTTTTATGAAAGTAGGGCTATATTGGTTGTAACATTCATACTATCACTGATGTGATTGAATATTCTGATATTAAGGACATTCCTGATCCATAGTTTTGTTGGACCTTATACTCTACTGGTAAGGTGTTTGAAAATAAAATTGGAATTTTGTGATTGTGCACTCAAAATGTGTTCTATTTTACTTGATTACTGATAACAGCTTTAATACTATGCATCAAACTCTCTTGACATATTGAATGTATAAATAGGATCCTTGATTCTCTTCACAACTGGGTTAAAATCCATAAACGTAGTTTTGAATGTTAATAAATCTTAATTTATGGATCGTAGGTTCTAAACAAAGATTAGTATGGTAAAATTCAATTAATTTACCTAAGCTGAATATAAATAATGTTAATTCAAAGGTCCATGGCCCAATCGCTAAAGCCTCATCCCCAGAAGCCCAGATTTTACCGAAGTGGTCAAACATTTTGGTGTGAATCTTAGAGACAAATGATGTTTGGTTTGGAATTTATGAGCGAAAAAGGTGCCCCACTTTTGGTCGCACAATATTAATTTTACACAGTACTCTATGGCGTACAAATCACGTATTAGCTCTGTCATAGCACATCAAAGTGGATTGAAAGATCGGCGCGAATTTTTTACAGTGAGGTTTTGGAGTCAAGCCAATCTGTCAAGATGAAACTTCATAATCCTTAAATCGGGCCATCCCCCTTTTAAACTAAGTAAACAAAGTAAATATCTTGGTGTCATCATCTACGAAAATCTAAAACTTGGAATGGATATGAGCATATATACGTAAGGCGGCTGAAAGGATTATACATGGTCAAGAAATGTAAACCCATATTGTCATGTAACATTCTTAACCGTTTTACAATACTATTGTGCTACCCCATCTTTAATTGTACCATATTCTTTGGGGAAATTGCGGTCTCACTATTGCAAATCGTCTCCAACAATTCAAATATGGCAGCTCGCATTATTTGTGGTGCAACATGGGAAACACCATTCTGCTGTGCCTAATGAACTTAATAGCAAGTTTTTTACTGGCAATATCTTAACATATCAAGTTCTTATAAACTGCACCATTCTGTCCTTAATTAACTTTTTCATTTAATATAACAACTATAATTTTCGCAGAAGTAAATACAGTATTCACATTCCTAAGCCAAGAACTGATTATAAAAAATGCAGTATTTCTTACCGTGGTGCAATGAATGGAAATAAATTAGATTATGAATTCCAAGACTCTCTTTAACATTTTTAAATCTAAACTTAAAAATATTGCACCATGGCTCTTTTAAGCTCACTTTTTTACATTTCATCATACTGCTTTACAGATGTACATGTACATTACCCAAATTACAAAACCATGACAAGTTTACATGTACCGTGGTTTAACCAGGATGTTATATTGTAGATTTGCCTCACGGCCTCAGTGAAAAACAACTTTGTTGATTGTTTTCCGTGAATAAATAAAGCTTGATTGATTGATATTCTAAGGTTCATTATTCAAGGTTCGCTATTCCCTCACCCATTCACCCCCACAATTTTGTTAGTGAAGATATTTTTTTTAATACATAGAATGAGCTCTTGAACCTAAAACATCAGCGACCTTCCATGAAAAATGCGCTTACACACTTTCCTCCATTTCTCCTGGTTCTCCTCCGAAATGGTTGGGGTTTTAATGTAGTAAAATGATACTCTGGTATTCATTTTTTAAATCGAATTTTGTGAATTACCCGAAAAGCAGCGTGAACAAAAAAGCACACGACATGGCCTACAAGCCAAACCACGCGCTTAAGCGTTATTACAAAAAACGCACTCTGGAAAGAAACAATCCGACGCCATAGCGAGTGCGTACGTAGTCACGCTAAAACGATGCGCGCTGCAAATAGGTGCGCGTACTGAAAGGACCCTCTATCAACCCCCTTAAAAAATGACTTCTTTTCAGCACAGGATTAGCTCCAAAACTTGTGACCACCAACTGGCAAATGCACTGAACTATTGGGTTCACTGCAAGCTGGCTGTGTGTTTTGGCCAAAGATAGTCTTTGGTTTTTTGCATGGATGAGTGAACATGGAATACAATGACAAGATGGTTAACTCTGCAGACCGAACTAAGAAGGACCGAAGTAATACTCCCCATGTAATATCTGTGTAAGTGGATGTAGAGACTTGCTCAATTGCCCTCTTGAAGTCCGCGGGTGTAATATACATCTGACTGTGCTGCTATAGCACTGACGTTGCCGCCGTGTGAGTTTTACGGTCCATGGGTGGAATTATTGTGATTGGTTAATGTTCGGAATTGCGCAGGTAAAGGCGATGGCGCGGACTTGGCTTTCGGTTCATGTTTTCGACGAGCATGTTTTACCATGAACGATAGGGAAGTGAAGGGCAAGACCTACCTGATATGTCGGCATTCGGAGACGGGGGTGCAGTTACCGTCCGTGGTGAAGGAAGTGAGTTTCACGGATAGCCGCACAACCACGCGCCGCCTGATGTAACCGTTCGGCAGTTCAAGAAAGAGTTAAGGAGCTAGGAGGAGTCTAACAGCAAGGAAAATCACCGGCTTTCTCTCCGAAAGTGTTTGAAATGTGCGGAATAAATACGTAGAAGGCGCTGATGGAGAAGCTGAATGATTGGAAATAATTCCCCTACCGAAACCCTTCCCAACCCCAAAACAAAATAAACCCCTTCCTCCTTTCCAAAAAGAAAAAAAATCAACCTACCCCCAACTCCCGTCAAAAAAGAAGAAATATTCCCATTTCCAAAAGAGAAAGAAATACCCCTCTCCTATAAAAAAAAAAAACCCTCTCCCAAGAAAACTCCTATCCTCCCAAAAAGAATAACATCCTCCCCTATAAAAAGAAAGAATACATTTCCCATCTCCGAAAAGAAATTAAGAAAATTATTGGAGAGGAATTTCACTCTAAAACAACTTCAAAACAAATAAAAAAGGCTGTAAATCATGACTCTGACTGACAACATATTAACAAACGCGTGATGAGATGGGGTACATCGATGACATCGCGGTCTCCTCTTATCGGAACTATTCAATAGGTAATTGAGACTTAATCTAAATCCGATTCAATGGGACTTATCGATGAGATAATTATTTCGGTCTTCGAAACAGGTCGGTCTTGCAAGGGAATGCACAAGGATTTGTCAACCACAATGGTGGCCCTTCTTTGGCATGGTAGTGAATATAGCACAATAAACTAAATTGCACCCAATTAGGGTGCTTAAGTGGAACTGTATAGTAGATTTAACCAGAGAATTATTGAGCCTAGCAACACCACAAAAAACTGTGGATCAAGGTGAAATTGAGCTGAATGCCACCAACGAGAGGGTGTCTGATTGGCAGCGAGTGAATCTTGAAAAGCCAAAAATGGTTAATCACCACGTTGAAAAATTACCTAATACCACTTAACGGAGAGTGTAAATGCATAATGTAGGCCATATCGTAGTTGACATAAAACGGAATAAATCCCAACCCTAAATTTTGATGACTTTCTTTAAATAAATATAGAAAAAAAAAAACTTTCAACATGTTAAAAATAAAAATTTTCTAGACTTTTCTTTTTAGATATGAATATTATTGCGTCTGGTTTGTTCCTACCTTGGTCCCAAATGTGGAGAAGTTGCCAATCCTTTATGTAATTGTATTTACCACTGTAGGCGCAAGGACCACAATGGAAAACAATGGCGAACTCGTATTTTACGGATTTGCGTTTAAAATATGTCCCCGCCGAATGTTGCGATCAAACTAACATGTGAAAATGCAAATCAATACCCTACCCCTCCCCCCCATACCTGAATACACTAAACCCACTTCCCCAAAAACCGCCAAAACCCCGCCCTCCCCAACACCCCACATAATCCCCAACACCCCAACCCTAAACCACAACACCCCCGCAACACCATACCCCTCCTTACCAACATACCCTCAACACACCAACCCTTACCCCAATTACCTATAACACGCTCCCCTTTCCCCAACACCCCCCATTCCCCTCCCCAACACCCCGGCAACACCCTCAATCACGCCCCAACATCCTGCCACACACTACTATCCCCCTCCCCAACACCCCGAACAACCCACACCCTCCACAAACACATGCAACACCCCACCCCCTCCCCAACACCTGTGCAAACCCAACCCTCCCCAAACCCCACAATACCCAAACCCAATCCCCCAACACCCACAAACCCAACCCTCCCCAACACCTCCACTCCCTCTCCAACACACCGAACCCCTCCCTCCCCAACACCCGAACCCCCTCCCCAACACCAACCCCCCTCCCAAACACCCACCCTCTAACCCAACACCTCACCCCCTCCCCATAGAATAGTGGGCTCATTTAGAGAAGGAATTTTGCCTATCTTATGTACTGTTTCAGAGAGACAGCAATGCGCCATATTAATTAGCCTCATTTGCATACCTAAGCCGCATTATCACATATTTTCAAATGCAAAAAGATGTGCCCCATGATTAGGCTATTATGCAGTGCAGGATTTTGAATATCCATGTTACCGTTTTCAAAAATAGAGCAATTACGCTGATTTTTGCATAGTTATTAATTAGCTCATTTCATACTCATTGCCCAGAAATACGCAAAAAATCTAATCAGGTCAAGAACTCTACAACCCACTTCCTTCCACCACGTTACCATCATTCTACGCCTGACGGAACTCCAGAAAACTTGTACACAGGCCTTGCAGGAACATTCTCATAATTATGCAACTAGTAATTAATTAGCATATTTTACGGCCACAATCTAATCAGGTCGAGAACTCCATCACCCAGCTTCTTTCCACAAAGTTACATCATTGTCGCCCTATGGAACTCCAGGAAAATGGTAACATAGGTTAACATTTTGTCACGGACGAACCGACGGACGAACGGACGGACGGGCTATTTCATAGTCCCGTTCCGAACTCGTTCAGCGGGGACAATTAGCTCATTTGAAGCCTAAGCCGCTGGCCGCATTATATCACATACTTTTCAAATGGCCAAAAAGATGTGTGCCCCATGATTACGCTGTCTAGCAGCGCAGGAATTTTGAGTATCCATGCAGAGTGTCAAAAATATAGCAATGACGAGATTTTGCATATTAATTAGCTCATTTGCATACTCAATTCGCCCAAAATACGCCCCACCAACTGGAATCAGGTCGAAAACTCTTAGCCCGCTTCCTTCCACCCAGTTACATCATTATCTGCCGTACGGAACTCCAGAAAAATGAAACAGGCCTTGCAGGAACATTTTCAAATTATGCAAATTAGATACTTATTAGCATATTTTTCGCCCAAAAATCTAATCAGTTCAAGAAATCACCCACACGCATTCTTCCACCAAGTCACATCATTGTCGCCTGCGGAACTCAGATAAATCGTACACAACATGGGTTAACATTTTTATCACAGACGGACAGAAGGACGAACGGACGGACGGCCAGAGGAAGGACGCTGCTCATTTTATAGTCCCGTCCGAATCGTTCGGCGGGGACAATAAATATGTATTTAGTAGCGTTTTGTGTTTTTTAATGGTTGTGTGAACCTAAATAAAGTGAAATTAATGAAAGTGGACTGGTGGGTGGTTTGTAGTCCTGCTAGCACGACCTGAGATCATGTTCTTTCAACAATATGTCATTCATTATCAGGATCTCAGGTCCTGCAATGGAAGTATCAGTTTGAATTCAGATATAAGAGATGACATTTCAGGTACCTCTAATCAGGCTATACTTACGGCTCTGGGCTCAATTTTGTTAAGAAGTATCTTTCAAACGTGTACATCACTGCTATTAATTGTTGAATTCTTAGAAAAATCTGTCAAAAGGTGACTATTTTTCCATCAATTCGGGTACTCCAAATTCTATCGGAGACTAGTCCAAAGCATCAAACTCTACGGGTGGTTTTTTGAAACCACTGTAAAGTTGATGCTGTTTGGGTCAAAACAGGGGTCAAGGTATAAGGGATATACGTCCCAGTCGTACCCCCGGGGAGCGATTTTCTGAGTGTGAGTATGCAGGGGCGGTCCCAGGGAGGGGGCCGGCGCCTCCCTGTAATCCTGCAAATTCTTGCAAAAATCAGCCCATTTTGAGCTATTTTGGACCAGTTACAGACTTTCAGCCCCCCGAATTTTGACATTTTTGGAATCCTGGATCCGCCATTGGTTGCTAACACTGATCGTGGGTCCATATCCAGTTTGCAGCAAGACAAGCGCTCACTGCGACTGGAAGTAATCATGGGCTTGCTTTTTGCCACACAGTGTGGACCCTGCATTAATTTGCTCTCGTATAGCGGAGGTGCTAATTTTCAACTCAACAAATCTGGCAAAAAATATTGAGGCAACTTGACGATTCAAAGGACAATTTTATGTTATGTTTGATATGGTTGCGCCTGAGAAGTTAGTAAGGATACATCCGGTTGGGGGAATCTTATCTGTCAGATACTGTCAACTCAACCTGCCGCCTGTCGAGTCCGTACCCTAACCGGCTTCCAGTACGCCCCCCCCTGATCACGAATATCAGGGCGGGACTGCGGCTAAGCGGTCAATTGATCATGGCCGACAAGGAGACCCTCTATACGAAATTTCTCGAATATTTATACAAATTGCTGCAATACTGCAAACAACCTGTGCGATTTCTTCTTGATATACTCTCAGCCTTTGTATCTAAGTAAACAGGCACTGGAATTTAAAATAGTGAACAATTTTTGGGGAACGCAACTCCCAAGCCGAATGATCAAACGTGTTGTTGCTCTGAAACAGCATTCTCCAGTGTGATAACAAAAAGTCAGTAATTAGGCGTTGGACCGCGCGGCAGTGGTGGGAAAATGTAGTCCAATCAATTGGGTTTCTATTGTGAACAAAAAACACAGCCGCCGAGTCCTGCCGAAAATGGCGCATTGAGGCACATTTGATGGTCAAAAGCAGCCAATTGGCGTGTAAAGCGACATAGCAACTTCAACATGCGGCGACAGGGGTGAATCTTAGCTGGTCTCTCCATCGTGTGACATATAACGCACGGAAGGTATGTTGTGCTGTGAGCAGCCGCTGGATAGTCGTTGCAAGAGGCTGAATAGGGGACAAATGGTCCAAACTTATCAATGATAAAACAAAATCGGTGTGTCTGCATATTGTTGTGATTGGTTACTCCTCAAATTAACAAATATACACGACCACTGTGTCCAGAAAATTAATTTAAGGACTTGTAAAACCCAGGGAGAGTCCATAATTGCACCAAAGGAGAAAATTGGAAGGTAATGTCTCAAAATATTGGGTAAAATGAACTTTCTAAATTGTAAAAGGTCTCAGGAATGGCCATAGTCGTTACAAAAGTGTGAGACCAAGTAGTCCAGTACAGGTCTATACACCAACCTATGTCAGTGTGAGGACCTTATACAGTTCATCTTATTTGACCTGCACGGTGTCGAAACTAAAAACAGTTTAACACACGAGAGGATATGAGGACCTAAGTTTCGATTCTGTGAATTCCCAAAATGTGGATCATCCACCCATGAGCCACTTCTTCTCCAGTAAAACCTAGGCCAAAACCCACATGGGCCACGCCACTATGAATTGTTTTGTTAAATGTCAATCCCTTAACAAACAAGAAAGGAACGTTCTACAATCTCATCGATAGTACTAAACAGTGATGTCATAATTGGCTACCGAAACTTGGTTCCAACAGCAGCATTCACGACGTGAGTATTTCAATCCCAATTCACTGTCCATAGACGTGACCGTGATGCCAGAGGTGGAGGTGTAATTGTCGCCATTAATAGTGATCTCATCAGTACCCGTGAAAGTAATTTGGTAATCCCCTTCATCAGAGAGCATGGGATTAAGCTTAACAGCACAGTGGTGTAAGACTATGTATCTTGGTGATGCTATCGTGCCGACTTGGATGATGTGGAAACCATGACAAGCGGAATATTCACGGAGTAGTCTCACTAATTAAACCTAACAGCAGGGTACTACTGGGTGGTGACTTCAAAACTTTCCTGGAGCGGATCTGGCCCCATTCAGGGGGTTCCACTTAAACAGGACACCTTATCCCAATCTCATTTGAGGATGTGGCGAGATTCTGCGACGATTTTGGCCGACGAAAATTGTTACAAAACCAACCCGGCTTAACAACACCCTGGATTTGATCATTACTAATAGACCTAGCCAGATCAATAAAACTCATGTTATACCCGGGATCAGTGACCACGAATTGTGTATACACCGAGCTCGGATATAAAGCCTTCACGCAAGAAACAAATCCGATCAGGTACCCTTTGTATAGGAACGCTGAATGGGATGGTTTTCCGTCAAACACTCGGAGAGGCTTTGCAGAACAAATGTGAAGGCTGAATTATAAAACATCTAGTTGCAGAGATCTTTGGTGTGGCTAAAGAATGGCCTGAATGAAGGGATTAGTAAAATTCTCCCCACCGACGTGCCAAAACAAGAGACTCTCATCCATGGATTGATATCAATCTGAAAAGGAGATCGCAGACGCAATAAAGCCTTTAAGGCTAGTAAAAAAATATGGGAGACTGCGTGATGAAAAAAGGTTTCAACAACTTAAAACGGAAGATGCAGAGAGATCTCCGCAAGCCTTACGGGACTCTATTGGCAGTGGTGTCACCCACAGGAATCCGACCAAACATCTTCAGTGGAAGGAAGCGATTTTGGACTTTCATCAAACACAAAAAATTGATTTCATGGTGTCACATCCTGAAGGTGGAATGGCAGACTAATATCTGATGCCAAACTCAAAGAAGAGGCAATGCACCGACCTTCAAATCAGTGTTACCAAAGAGCACGACTTTAGGACCTCCACCTTCATGTAATTATCCCACCATGAACAACATCAACATCACGTAACTGGGGTTTTAAAATTGCTGAAAAACTGAAACTAGAGAAGCCGCCGGCCCGAACAATATTAGCCAAGGGTTCTTGAAAGAACTGGCTGATTTTATTGCTGACCCATGTCACGAAATCTTCAGGAAATCACTGACAGAGGGTTGTGTGCCCAAGGATTGGAAGCACGCAAATGCACGACCATCATAAAAAAGGCCAGAAGTCTGACCCCTGCAAATATCGGCCCATAAGCCATAACCGGGCATGGCTCCAAAAATTATGGAACACCTCATCTGCCGAAAATATTATGTCATTTGCTAATCAACATAATATCTTCTTGCCCTGCAACACGGTTTCCGGGACAAGAATCATGGTGAAACCAAAACTACTGGAATTCATCCAAGATGTTGCAAATACAGCAAGATGGAGAATCAGTTCAGATGTGTGCGTATAGATTCTCAAAAGCCTTTGATTAAGGTGGGACACAACGGACGGATGAGAAATTAAAATGGTACGGCCAGAGATGGCCGAAACCAATTCTTGGATCAGAAGCTTCCTCAGCGCACGAAACAAATCTGTTGTGCTTGATGGTGTCTCTTCCAGTAGTGACCGGTCATCCAGGAGTGCCACAAGGATCAGTTCTGGGCTCGTGTTTATTTTGTTTTACATTAACGATATTGCCCAAAAAATCTCAATCAACTCACGCCTGTTTGCTGATGATACCATGATATACAGGACTATCAAGAGTGAGAGGATTGCCCAACTACTCAGAAGTGATCTTGACTCCTTATCACAATTGGGAAAGCAGGTGGATGATGGAATTTTCACCAGACAAGTGTGAGGTTTATCACAATCACCAGAAAAGGAACCCCGGTGCCACTACACTCTTCATGGTCAACAGCTAAAATATGTGCAGCATATCAAATACCTGGGGGTAATTATATCTCATGATCTCAGTTGGATAAACACATGACCTTATTAATGTCGAAGGCCAAAAACAATTTGAAATTCCTGCGTAGGAACATCAACATCCGAGATGCCATGTTAAACAACAGGCTTCATAAATCATCGTGCGACTAGTTGGAATACAGTAGCACGGTATGGGACCAAAGCACCCTACAACAATAAACTAGAATTTCACGGTTCTCGGCTTTCGCGCTCGTTAATTCAAAGAATATAAGCTGTGGGCCGCACATGGACCTTTGACCCTGGCCCGTGGACCTTGATCTCATAAAAACAAGAGGGATCCATGGTGCACCTATGACAAAAGTTTGGTTCCAAGTGAACTTCAAGTTTTCAATGAGATCAATTTTACCATTTAGCCCTTTTTCAACTTGGACCATTTGAATGACCTTGACTCATCAACATATGAGGGATCCCAATTGTCACCTATGACAGAAGTTTGTTCCATTCGAGGTCAATTAAAAAAAAAACTTAACAATTTGGACACACCCATCCACACACCCCCACATACACACCCACATACATACACACGCACAACGGAAGTGGTTCTGCCAGCCTATAGGCTGGCGGGCCACAAAAAAGGGTGAAATGGTCCAACGGCGAGCAGCAAGGTTTAACCTCCATCATTACCAGCGCACATCTATGTTGACGCCTGCTTCAAGACTAGAGTGGCAACACAGATGAGCGTCGAAGACTAGCAAGGCTGTGATGTTTTATAAAATTCCAATATCATTTATTGATGCTCAGAGTACCTCGTATCTAAGAACCTCCAAAAACCAACTCGTCGTGAAAACTCACATGCATATTACATCCCAAGGTCTTAAGGACTACCACAGACATCTTCTTTCCAAGGACAGTGCGTAATTGGAACACCCTACCCCAGTCTACCATTTGAGAGTCCTTCAATTGAGTCCTTTAGGAGGGCAGTCCAGTTAGACTAGTCTGCACAACAGCCCACGCATCAGTGCACAAGTCTTCAGCTTTGAAGTTGGCACTAACTGGATGAAGATGGAAGAAGTGTTTTCAGTAAGTTAAGCAGCGTTTGTAAGTGAATTCACATGTTGCCAACCAGTGAGCCTTAGTATGACTCAAACTCAGACCTGTGTGATGTAACTGACACCAAGAAACGTCTCAGTTGGTCTCACAAACACTGTTCTTTAGAAATTTGGATTAGGCTAATTAATGAAGTGCGCCACTAATTAATGACGTCAATGACCGCCGGTGACCGTTCGGCGAACCAGACGTTTGCTGATGACCTCACAGGCTCAGAGGAAGTTTTTTATGAATGAATCCACAAGGTCAATATTGTACCCATGCGCAGTTCGATGATACATTTTCCATCATGATACCTTACTGATACTCGCAAAAACAAACGAAAACGGCCACTCCGTTGCATCTTTTTTGGTGAAAAATCTTGCTTTCCCATAGAATTTATGAATTTTGCCATCTTAAAACCTGAGTTTACAAGGGGATCTCTTGTAATTAAATTTTCGAATAGGTACGAAATGACACTAATTAGATCGGTAAAACTACAGCCAATGTACTAAGTGATAGCAGTCATTGCATTTTAGGTCGTTTTTTTGTTTTAGAGGTCGGATTTAATATTCACCTGTGTTTCCGAGGAAAAAATTTCAGATTGTATTGTCCCGTCGGAAACCGCCCACATGACCATCTTGTGCAGTAGCAATGTTGAATGATGGATAAAAATACTGTTTGAAATAATTATAATATTTTCATATAGGTTTACAAGAAATAAAACTGTATCATAGTTCCCCTAATTATTTGTTAAGAGTGTTTCACGGTAGACATTGTATGGAATTACTTGAAAAGAGTAATATGTTGGCATGTGACATGCACTAAATAATCCCCATCTCGAGTCCTCATAACCTTCATTCGGAATCGTGACGCATCCCCTGGGCGTGGCCCGTGGGACTGTTGCCAGCTTGAGGCCACCAATACTGAAAAACACATTTGAAACAAAGGCCAAGTGGCTGAATGAGTCGTTCATGCGTTGGGGACAACACGTACATACGAATATATACTAACTTACCTCATCGTTAAGGTGGATTACAGCTCCATAAACGCAGTGCCACCTCCTTTATGAATGGGCCTTACTTCCAAAGAAGAATCGGGAATGTAATTCGACCTTGTCATTTACTCCAATGGTTTAAAAAAAAAAAAAATTGGCGGCCAAATCAGGTGGTTCGTACTGTCACGACGAAAGAATGTGTTCATACATGTGATGTTCAATGACGTGTTTGTATTCTTATTCCAACCGGCAATAGGACCGTGATTAATTTATGTGTAAATAGTGAACTTCACCTTCTGCCAGAGGGACTCGTTTCTGATCCGACCTCCTTTGCCAAAAATAACAGCGCGCCCTTGATCAATACAACTCTGAAGGACATATGGTTTTCCAGAAGTTTATGCCAATTTTCAAACCTGCACTAATTTAAAATGAAAGATAAGGGACAAAATGAATTAGTTAGAAGTCTACTCTCACCCTTGCAGCAGTTTTGAAATGTGTCTTTTATATAGAATTTTCAGTGACATATTTGACCCATTTTTAATGACTTATCGCCTTCACACACGTGTGTGCGTATTCGAATGCAACCTCAAGCTAATTACGTAAAAAAGATTTCTCATCAATTTTTTCTCTAGTATAATTATCGTAAGTAAGTCCATGTAAGTCGGTTGGAAACCAGGTAGCTTGGCCAGCTTGGGCTGCAAAATAGGTTTTTGCATACATGTAACTAGTTATTTTTTTTTTTTTTTTTTTTTTTTACTCTACGCATACTACAAAAATAGTAGGCACGTGGATTCTAATTTGAGGGCAATTAACTGGCATCTTGATTTTTTAAATTACGTATTTCTTGGCTGCACCCCATGCATTTATTTTATTTTTTCTAAAGCTGTCTATTTTTACCAGATGGCGGTGAATCGCTGGCCGCGGCAAATAGTGCAATGTTAGGATAAAAAATTCCACCTTGATCGTTATTTCGTCATGCAGTCTCCACTGGTATTTGTTCCTTTGACATTTGTCTAATTTCTGTAAGATATATTCATGTGAAAAGGTATTTTGTACTTCGGATTTCGGCGCTGTTTGCCGGTGACTCGCGACGCTACGGGCAATTAAAAATAGAATTCAATTCAAGATCAGAGATGCGCATAAATTACCAGGAAACAACGATGCGGTTTTGTTTGTGGGCGCACATCCAGGTATTTGCTCCAGTTATTGCACTTACTAACCAAATCTGGACTGAAACTTTGCATTGGGGTATATGGTAAGAGGTTCACCATTGGCACACTATAGAGGGAGGTGTCATGCAGTATCAAGCGGAAAGCGCCTGTACAGCACTTAAAAGTCAACTGTGTGGTTCAAATGGAGAAAAAAAGCACTTAAATTGATCTAAAAACTTTAAAACTAAATTAAGACTTCTAAGAACAAGGGGTGTAAGTTTGATTCATGAACTATCCTATACTGAACACCAGGTTTTACCGGGGTCGAAGGCACCGTAAAGCACAAAGAACATTTTGGGGGAATTACAAACCTCCATACAGTAAAGAAAAGGAGGTCAAGATGTCACATAAAAAAGTGTACATTGTACATGTGCGTGCGTTCACAAACTGTACACCAAATGATTTTGATCATTTTTGGCATAAGTTTGTCTGTAACTCGGCTAATACTTGGGCTATGTATTTGATTGACCCCTCATTTTAAAGGAAAAGAATTTACTTTCAGTGAAAAAACTTTCAGATTAAATAAGACCATATAAAATGGTTGAACATTCTTAAATGGAGAAATTCTACTCGTTCCAAATTTTAAGCTTTGATGTGATGGATTAAAATTTTCTTGAAAGGTGTTGAGAGAATATCAATGCCACAACATAAAAAAGAAGCTGGAATTGATTAGTAAAAGGATAAGGCTGCTGTTCAGATATAATTGAACTTTCCTATTCAACACATTAGTTTAATCTTTCACTCCAGTATTCAGAGGGGGTGTAAGGAATAGCCTGTTTATGACACGACTGCGAGCCGCGAAGAATATTAAAGGGATTAGGTGCAAGTTACAATTACTAGCGGGAGGCCCGCGCCTTCGCGCGGGCTCCCGCTAGCTTTGAACAGCTCGGTGGTTTTGCACACCTTATAAGGCGCCTGTTACTTGCGTATACCGCATATAGCGTCTCACGAGTAAACAGTTGCGTACCGCAGATAGCGTCTCACACGTAATCGCCGGTCGCAACGCACCACGCATACGGCTGTAACACGTACTGTTAGACGTCTCGTAGAGTTAGGTCAGAAATACATTTCAAACACAAATAAATGAGCCGTGTGCAACAAAATGATCCAAATGATTATAATAAACAGTTTAATTGATCTTTACTTATTTGGTTAAAGAATTTGGGATGTCCATAACAAAATAACATATCATAACCACATTTAAATATTATACTTATAAAGAGTTATAGTCTCCTATGTTGAAGGCGTTGCAGTTTCAACGATGATATGTCCTCACAGCGAAGACTCCAAAGATGACAGTAGCAAAGTTCACATAATTTCAAATCGTCAGGGTAGTATATTCCATGGGAATCTCTCCCGTCCTGCAGATAAGTTTTGTCCAGCAAGACGACAAGGTTTAATTAAGTCCATCGACGACATAATCCACAGTATATCCCGTTCCAAGTAATAAATGCACCACGATTTTATTGTCCACAATTTGGGAATCCCTATTTGATTCCCAGCATTTTGGCTTCAAAGACGACAGTAGAATAATTACAGGCAACTCTGCACATGGAAAATATATATGGCACTAGGTCTGCTCCTCTAATGCGAGTAAAAACTAGCTATCTTCTAGCTACTTGTAGTAGTGGTTGCTGGCAGAGGTCCTTCCAGTGATAGTATTTAAAGACTCAAAGTAGATTCACCTTTAAAAAACAATAACAATCATTACATCATTCTCATGCATAAACCATAACCTTACACTAGCTGACCAATCGGAATTCAATCACCCGAATTACATCCACTTCATATAAAACTTTGTGCCACCCCTCAGCTCTCCCCTATTCTAACACCGTTCACCAGCCCTTTTGCTAGGGAATCCCTAGGTTCTGCAAGGTTTTGATCTCAAAACATAAACAAGTTTACTAAGTTTAGCATCCTTGGGGAATTCCCCACTTCCCCTATTGTGCAATTCTAAACGGTGCACTTGAGACAAAACAACACTAGGGTATTCCCCTTTCTCTTTCTATTTTATAGTAAACAAAGTGCTTTTCGTGTGAGAAATCTTTTTCTCAAATTAACAAATTGAGGAAAATAATATTTTTAAAAGTTTACTCAGAAAAATGGAGGCCAAGATAACAGTACTTGGTAATTTCTCATCGAACGAAGCACTTTTCGTTGATTTTTCAGTCAATTCTGAAGGATTTGCCAAATTTTGGGTGAGAACACCACCGCCCGGGTAAACACCAATAATATGTTGTGGATTTGGCGCAATATGGATGAAACTGACGGAGCCTTTGCGGGCAAAACCTACATACATACAAACATTAGCCAAGCTATAGTTAAGATTGGAAAAACTACTGGCATGACTGGTGGTAGCCCTGAGGTTGCTCTGGTTTCCGCTACGATAGCCTACTATCTCCCTACAAGCCTGAGAGGCTGTACAGTAAATAACGGGACCCACAGTCCACCATATGTTTTGGCCACAAGTCAAGGAATTTGGTTCCTTACAGTCTTCGATGACACCAAATCCGTGCATTATATGAAAACTTGATGTCTTAGCATCCCACTAGCTTGGATTTTAAAATACCAAACAGGCACAAGTCTGGTTACATCTGTGAAATGTTGGCCTAAAAGGGCACAAAGTGACTGAAAATTGAAGATCAACACCGTCGTCTCCCACTTCATGACTCCGGGTGTATGTCGAATTTATTGGTACTACAGCAAAAATAAGCGTGCTGTGCCTCTTCTAAAGCAAACACAACGGGAACAATCCAGGGCGACTCACTGATCTAGTGGGGCGACTGTTTAAATTGGGAGTTTTAAGGTAAGAAATCAACCGTTTCACAAATCATCGTTTTAACCACGCATGGAAAATAGTTCAAGGAACCCCAACGTTAGCGACAACCAGGCCACACTGAGCGAGGGCGCTATTAACTTTGACTGATAATATGTCCTATGTAAAAACACTGTCCATTTTCACCTGTAAAACGGTGTTGTTCTTGATGGGTTTTCAGAAACTTGTTATAAAAACAACATAAGGCCTCTTTTTGTTTGTGGTTTGGTTTGACTTAGAGTAAATGTCCCGGGACATCCAAAAATTAATATTGGTTACTGTGGTTGACTTTTTGTTTATCCTAACCGTCGTCTGAAAATCGATTTTTTGACCACAAAACACTAAAAAAAGGCCATTTTTTTTTTGGGAAAAATAAAAAAGTAAAAAACACCAAAAAACACTTTCCCGAAAGGCCTTTTTTTTTTTACAAAACTTCAAGACATTTTTTTTTTTTTAATTCAACAATTTTAGTTTTGAATTCAGTCTCGAGCGCTGGCATTTTTTGCGACCGGTTGGGCAAAAATGCCTTTCACTCAAAATGTGGCTAAATATGGTCCAAAAATGGGGCAAAAAATTTGACAAATTTTTTCCTAGAATTTCATTTTTTTACCCTTAGGCCTTCACAAGGGATTTTTATTCTGTTGCAGGTTAAAACTATTGGGGAGGTCACTTTTTTCATTATTCATTATTTTTTCAGGGTTCAACACACCCGCAACAAATTTCCACTTCCAATGCATACCACATAGATTTTAAAAAACAACACGATACAGAAATACCCTACCTAGGGCAGTAGGCTTCCCACTCACTCAATCTCTTTCTGTTTATACGCATTATCACCAACTGATAAACGTTTTGATTTGAGTGGAATAAGTAATTAAAAGGTGTAAAGGTTCAGCATAAGGCAGATGCTTCTGAATGCAATTTTCATCCTGGTCTACTGATGTTTTCTTCATCACAAGTTGCGTATTTATGGGAAAGAGTCATCACGATTTGAAATTGACATAATCCATCATTTCTCGCTTCACGGTAAGTTTTTATTTCAATGGTCACTCTTACAACTTTGTTTCAAAAATAAAATAAAAAAAATTATTGGAAAACTACACCGCAGACCAAAGTAAACAAATGGTTTCTAACCAAGCGTTAGAAATAAGAAAAATAATTGTGGTAAATCGACGGATACCAAGGTTAGAAATTTTGGTAATCAGCCAAAAATGTAGGCATTCTGCGGATTACCAAATTAAAAATGTGGTTATCCACAAGAAGTGTAGGCATCGTAATGTTTATTGTTTCAGTTACGACATTTTACATTTCAAATTAATGAATTACCAGAAACCCAACTTACCATACAGGCAAGAGAGAAATAAAATCCTTTCGGGAACTAAAGGTCTCATGTTAAAAATGTGTTAAAAATGGGCACCCATCATGGTAGCACCAAAAGTTCCTACGACAGTGACTCATCACCATTATGAGCAAAATAACCGGGAACCATCCAAAACCATCCAGAAACCATTCAAAGTGTCCACTTTTAACATCATTATTTTGGACCATTTTGATGGAAATGGGCAATTTGTTTTGCTCTTTGGTGTGATACACAAAGGAGCCAAAACACCAGAAATATCCAGAAAAATTCTGGGACCATTAAGTGGACACTTTCTTTAAAAAAAATTATTTACACCATTTGACCCAAAAATGTTGAATTGGGACCAGGTAATTTCACAAACCAGGGGACACACAAAGGAGCTTAAAACACTGTGTGAACCATTAAGGAACCTTCCAAGTGTGTCATTTTAATTTTAAGAGAAATCAAGAATTTTGGCCATTTGGGAACAGAAATGGCCATTTGAGTTTCAGGCAATGCTCAAACAACCATTGATACCAAAGGAACCAAAAAACACCAGGAACCATCCAGTAAACCATCTGAAAACCATCCAAATGTCCACTTTTCTCTTTAAAAAATCATTATTTTGACTATTTTTTGAACCAAAAACAAACTGATTGGGTGCCAGGAATTCTCATCAACCATTGAAACACAAAGGAAAACACTGGGAACCATTCCAGAAACTATCCAGGAATCATCCAAAAATATCCACTTTCGAAAAAATCCACTATTGACCATCTTGAACGAAAATAGCCAATTTGTGTTCCCACAATTTTGCTAACACCAACCATTGATAAACAAAGGAGAAGAAAGAAAACGCTGTGAACCATCCAGAAACAATCTGGGAACCAACCCCAAGAGTGTTTACTTTTATTTCAAAATAATTTCATCATTTTGGACCAACAGCCAATTTGGGTTGAAGGCAATACTTAATAGCCATTAAAATACAAAGGAACCAAAAACCCCTGGAACTGCCATGAAACCATCGGGGAACCATCCGAAGTTCCACTTTTCTTTAAAAGTTCGAGTCGTTGTGGTTTACTGCCCGACCCTCCAAACATCCGACTTTTAATAAATTGTTCGGGTGAAAAGTGCTGTTGGAAAAGCAATTTTTAAAAGCAAAATTTTCTGATGAAGCTTGCTTATAGTAAGGTATTTGTGTAAAAAAAAATCTTGACTCTTAAGGAAAACACAAATAATGAATTCATGAAAAATAATAAATTTTGGATTCTTGGCATTTACGGGCGGGCGGCAACAGGAAACTAAAAATTCATTGTGAAGAGCCTTAATGGGGAATTTTTCACTTCAATTTTACAGTGGAAGAAGATAATGATGCATTGGATAATTGAACCAAATATGGGCCCCAAAGATCAATTTTACAATGTTTTTGAGTGGTGGCACAGTATTCTCATTCGAGTTTTACACAGTATTCTATGGACACTCATATCAGAGATTATACTGCCAACCCTGCCGCAGTCTTTATTTTGACGTAACTTCACTTAGAAATATCGTCAATCACAATTTGTGGTCAAATGATTTCTAAGAGTGTTCTTTCCAATTAGCAATATCCTAAACAGATTTAATCTTTAAATCTTTTTAATCTTTAAAAACATCATTGCCCTGTCCCTAACAACGGGCACATAATATAAAAATAATTACGACTACATCAAAGGTAAAGATTTTCAATAAGTGCTACAAAACGTTCATTCCTGACTCACCGTCCTTTGTTATGATAACAAGGTCCTTTGATATGAACAGTTTAATCTTCTAATCGTGTGGGTAGAGATCAGGCCCCGCCGACTGGTGATTGACCGTATAATCGATACAATAGTCGGGTACGGTTCAAGCAAGCGGCGGGTGCCGCGATGTCGTGGACGTGTATTAAAGACTGAAATGCAGACGTGAGCAGGTATCAATAAGCTCACTTTACTCCCTCTCACTCCCCCGACCCGGTTGTCTTTAGCCTAAACCAACACATTTCATTGGGGAAATTGGTAAAATTATACTTATACGTTAGCAGCATGAATCAAAAAAAAAGTATTGTGTTCCATATGTGTATGTTGTACAACTTCATTTCCTAATTTAACATTAATTATTTTTTTATTATTTATTCGTTATTTATTAGGTAATTCCTTCGGTACATGAGGCACTGGGTCTCCCACTCCGCTAAACTTCTCATATTGAAATAGACGACAAATCTTGAGTTTGATGTAAAATTTTAATCTATATAGATTGATATTTCATTTTTGTTATTTAACTTGGTTTGTCCCTGATCAAATTCGGCAACTGGATTGATCACTAAAAGCTACTGAAATCATATATTTATACATTGAGATCACTGTAGGCCATACTCTGAAAACAAGGCGTGTCTCGAACCACAGTCTCCGCCTTCCTTTCGCGCATAACTGTAAGACAAAGCAGCACACCAAGTGCAACCGTGGGCGAGTCCAGGCTGTCCCCAAAAAGTTGTTCCAAGCAGATAAACCCAATTTCTTAACTAGTTATACTTCCCACATATCATTTGACACCACCCTAGGGGTCACAACATTTTCCCATTGGTCAGATATTAATCTTGCAGTTGAACCCCCCCCCCGAGCATAAGTCAGATATGTTTAGGAGTACCCCCCTGGTTTTGCATTTATTCCTTTACTTCCTGCTCTTTCATTTGACACCACCTCCAGGGGTCAAACATTTTCCATTGTGGAGATATTAATCATGAAAGTCCTCCACATGAGCATAACTAAGATTTTTATGAGTAGCACCCCCGGTTTGCATTTTGATAGTATTCTATACCTCTCACTCTTTCATTTGGACACCACCCTCGGGTCACAACATTTTCGTTTGTGGAGATATTAATCTTGAAATGTCCCCCACATGGCACAAGTAAGAGACTTTAGGAGTAGCACCCCCGGTTTGCATTGTATAGTATTCTATACTTCTCACTCTTTCAGTTGATACCACCATAGAGGTCATAACATGTTCCGTTTGGGAGATTTAATCTTGAATGTCCCCCACTGAGCACAAGTAAGAGACTTTAGGAGTAGCACCCCCGGTTGTACATTTATAGTTATTCTTATACTTCTCACTCTTTCATTTGATACTCACCATAAGGGTCACAACATCTTCCGTTGGGAGATAATTAATAATCTTGAAATTCCCAACAGAATCATAACCCGAGATGTTAGGAAGCACCCCGGTTTGCATTTATAGTATTCCTTTATTTCCTGCTCTTTTCATTTGACACCACCCCAGGGGTCACAACATTTTTCCATTGTAGAGATAATAATCATGAGAAGTCATGCAAAAATCCCTTAAAATTCACTAAATTTAGTAAAAATTATGAATTTATTCATTTGGCAACACTCTTTTTGAAAAAAACTGTGACCACATTTTAAATTTGAGTCCCCTACGGGTCCAGAAAGCTAGAAATTCACACTTTTGCATATTTTCACATTTCCAAGAAGAACCGACTGGCAAGTTTGGCACCCCAAAAGACTGACCCAGAACTAGAAAAACTATTTCACTTAAAAACATGGGGCACTATCTAGCTCATAATGTGTGTTCATACCTTTGTTTGTGGTGTACTCCCCCCCCCCTTTTGATAAGTCTTGTTTTGTACACCTTTTTGTACACCACCAAATCATACAAAGCCATATCCTGCCAAATAACACCCATGCTGACCTAATTTATTGCAAGGTAACGCCTGAATCAAATTCTTTTTTGAAGGTGTAGTATTCAACCCTGCCATTGAACCACCTGAGAAATTGGTTGAAATAGACCAAGACGATTTTAGCATAGTTGCAATTTTAAAATAACAAAGAATGCCCCTTTAATGGCCCACATGCTTTTGACCGCAATTTTGTGATCATACAAAAGATGTACAGCAAAGAAGTCTCATGTAGCAAGGAATTTTGCATATCCAATAAACCATGGGTTGTGGAGGTGATACAGCAATTATGCAATATTTAATTAGATTCAATGTATCAAAAAAGGCCCCTTTAATCCGGCCCACATGCCTTTGACCCAATTATATTCACCCAATAGATGCATGCATAGTATCTTTCATGCATCGAAGGAATTTTTGCTATCCGATGGTACGGTTTCAGCAATTACAGTAATTCCGCATATTTAATTAGCCATTTGGCATACCTAAGCCGATTTAATCACACACGTTCAAATTGCAAAAAAGGGCATGCGCACTCATTATAGGCTTCTATGCAGTGAAGGAATTTTTCCGTATCCAATGTACCGTTTTCAAAATTATAGCAATTACTCTGAGTTTGGCATATTAATTAGTCTCCTTTGCATACTTAATTGCCCGAATACGCCAAAATCTAACAGTTCGATAACTCTCCAGCCCGCTCCCTTCCACCAAGTTAACATCATCATAGCGCCGTACTGACCCAAAAACTTGTACACAAGCCTTGCGGGAAAATTTTCGTTAATATGCAAATTAGATACTTAATTAGCATATTTTTATACGCCCAAAATCTAATCATGTCGAGAACTCTCCAGCCCGCTTCTTCTTCCCACAAATTTACATCATCATAGCCCTTACGGAACTCCCAGATAAATCGTACACAAGCCCATGAACACGGACGTCAGGCACACCGACAGCAGGACAGACAGACAGACAACACCAGACAGCATAGCAGACAGACAACAGAAAAGTGATTCAGTCCTCTGCCGAACAAAGTTCAGGCGAGACAAAAATACATCGGCCTCGGACCGCATGTTCGCCTGCCGTCGCGGTTGTAATGAAGGTCTCATTTGACCTTTGACCTTGGCAGTGACCTTTGACCCTCATTACAAATGAAGGTACCCA
>JAMKCH010003082.1:0-37826 GCA_023653785.1 Ophioderma brevispina
AAGGTCTACTGACCAATTTTATTGGGTTTATACATAGGGTTATATGGCATTACACAACCAATTTCTTCATGGGAGTTCCTGTGACGTAGCGTTAGTAGCCACGGAGTACCCACCTGCAGGGGTACCACATCGCCCGCCGGCCGCAAAAGTGGGGGTAACCATCTACGTAGGTACACACGCCGTAGCTGAACCACTAGTACCCCATGCGGGTGATGGAGTACCTGCATGGTACTCCCATGCATATTAGATTTGAGCTTGTGTGTTATTTTAGTAATTTTATCCATTATTTAACATTTTGGTCAAATACTGTATATGTCATTATATAGGGGTTTTTGGTTGATGCCAACTCAAATTAGCCGCTACAAGCTTGAAAATTTATCGAAAGTCATTAAAACAACCCCCACAATGAATGTTTGGCGCCGTCTATGGTCCAAAGTGCTGGCCTGCTAGGCAGCCGGTAAGAGAGTACCTGTGAGGTACTCCCGTGGAGTAGCTGCAGAGGTACTCACTAATGATGGCTTACATGGCTACCTGTCAGTCACCTAGTAGGCAACTGCGCAGAGCACTATAGGATGGTACTGCTATCCACCAGTGGTGTGTACTCAACAAGACACAACCAATGTCTTCATGGGAGTCTTTGAAGGGACTATTAAGGAGCGAGGAGTACCCACCAGCGATGGGTACAACATCGCCGGCCGCAAAAGTGGGGATAAACATCCAACTAGGTACACACGCAGTAGCTTAACAACTAGTACACCATGCGGGAGTACCTGCCATGGGTACTCCAATGCAAAGAGCTTGGGCTTGTGTGATTATTTTAGTAAGTTATCCATTTTGAACATTTTGGTCACATAGGTTATATGTTTTTACACAAAATGTCCATTTATTTAATAGGGGGTTTTGTGATGCTCAAACAACCAATATAGATGTACTAAGCTTTGATATGATCAGAAAGTCGTAAAAAAAAACAATGGAGTTGGCCGCCCTCTATGGTCCAAAATGCTGCCTACTAGGCAGCGGGTAGGGGAGTACCTGTGAAAGTACTCCCGTGGAGTAGCTTGGCAGAGGTACTCCACTGCTGGTGCTTAATGGGTACTGCAGTCACCTTGCAGGCAACTTCAGAGTACACTATAGGATGGAGGGTACTGCTAAGTAAACTAGCTGCTATCCATCCAGTGTCGTAACTTCACAAGTACTTTAGTTGTAGGTACTGACATCATAGTTGCATCAAGGGGGGGTACCTTTGGAAGTAGAGACTAAGGTACCCATGAGTAGCCTAGAGCTTCTGGGTTACACGTGAGTAGGAATCTTGCTGTGTACTAAGTTGTAGTACTACATCAATGGGGGGTACCTTGGAGAAGCTAAGAGTACACATGAGAGCCTAAGCTCTGGGTTACACTGTGAATAGGAATCTTGTGTGTAATTTAGCCAATCCACAGACATGGTAAGCCAAGCTTTTTAAAGGTCGTAGAGACATATAGAAAGTCCATTTGATGGCATTCAAAAGGTGTTACATCATGCTATATCAAGTACATGAGCCAATCAGAAGTATTGTAAGAAACATGAGTTGACCTTAAGGAGAACCCGTACAATGAATAATATTATACAATTATACTATATAAAAGAAGTACCTTGACCCAGTTGAGTGGTTTCATCGAAAACACCAGAAGTAATGTTAACCATAAACAATGAATGAAAACCATCTTATCTGACCATGTGCTATTTAAAAAATGTTCTAATGTATAAAACGTGTTATGCGATTCAGGCCAGCACGTTGCGTTTCAAAACACGGACATAGGAAATAGACATATGAAAGCATCACAAGCGATGTAGGTGTATGACGCTACTGTGCCGTCCGTATCGCTACACATATACATATCCCTATAGACTCGCCACAATTTCAAATAGGCATGGTCAGGACAAAAATGTTTTTAATTCATTTTCATGGTTAGTATAATCTGTCGTCCATGAAATACTTGATTATGTTGTTCAATAATTATTTTTCTATCGGATATTGTATAGTTATTCTTATTGGGTTCTCCTTTAAGGGTTAAAATATCCTGATACACACTTTTCAATCGGAAAAAGTATTAGTAGTATTTACAAATTTCAAGTATCATAACTTGCACTTGTCCAGATGTTCTCATTGTTAATAGGATCAAGTCCATCAGCTATTTCACCAACTTGAGCCAGGATGAGATCTGATGAGCTTTTCTGGGACAGTTTCTTCCGCTTATCCTCAAAGATAGCAATCATGGCCAAGAAAGAAATGATCCAGTAGAGTAGTTCAACTGCAGAGAGTACACAAGATTAAAAAAATGTTTGGAGAGACTATGCAACCAAATCACATTTCATTTGCAAAGTTAATATGAATTTGTATCAGGTAAATGTTGGGGAGGGGGACACTTTGAGGTTAAACAAGAATTAAACACTTTACACCATTCATAATTTGAACTCATAAGCCAGCTCCGAATTATAAAATATCGAGGGTTGAAAATCAGAAGGACGGAACTCAACACTGAAAGAAATATTAAAAGAATTCTGTAATTATGCTGTAATACTGCTTTTGAGAATGTGATGTTTAATATTTTCTACTAAGCAAAATCTATCTCATTCTATTCAAAATGTAACATCTCATAAGCTCATATATGGTAATGTAAGCAAACATTTTGAAAAAAACCAAAAACCAATAAAAATACAAAAATTAAAGGTGCGTGTTCGATCGTCTTTGGGACCCCCCCTGATTACCCGAAAGTAGTATCGATTTGAATCAGATGAAAGGCCGTATTTTTCTTGTCGTCCTGAAATTTGAGCCCTCAATCCATTTATTCCCAAGATACTAAACAAAAAAAAAACCGCCCGTTTTGTGCGTAACCATCAATATTAGCACAGTACTGGAATAGGGCTTTGCAACATCATCTATTGCATTCTCCAATTCAAAACCGCCACCAAGTTTGTTCCCACGGTACTTGATGGGGTTGCATGTGCAAGTGCCAGGCTGTCATATCAAGTAGAGAACCACAATAGACATGAAATCGGAACAAGACCTTTAACACTACTGTGAATGTGATCGAGATCTCGATCAAAACAGTGGCAGGTTTATTAAAATGCTGCGGCCTTTGTGACATACGAGGTTTATTATGAACAGCAGAATTAAAGAAATCTTTAATATTTCTATTAGTGCTGCGTTACGTTCTTCTTTTGATTGTCAACCCTCGATATGTGTATTGAAAATGATGGTGAGCTTGCATTTATGCATTCCTTCAATAGTTAGGAATCATGAATGCCACATAATTTATGCCCTGAACCTGCCTATTCGGTTAAGCTAGATCCAAGATATTTGGCTATATTTAAAATACAAGATATGAACCAAACACAAAAAAAAGTATTTAAAGATTGCTGTGGAATATTCCAAAGATATCATGGCCCTGTAGTCACAAATAGTCCTGGGCTTAACTCTTAGTCCAGAAACTAAGTCTTCAAGAAAGATCTAAATTTTGCTTCTTTCCTACATTAGTTTTCATGCTGAAAAAATATGGAAGTAATAAAGCACAGGAAGACAATTGGAGCTGAGAACTTAACTATTTAAAAGTTTGTTAGCTCATATTCTATTTTTTAAAAAATACAGGGGTCCTTCCTAAAGTCCCCCCTCACAGTTCCTTTTCTGAAATAGGCGTCTAACATACGCGCGCGGAGTTGCCGTGTAACGCACAGACTATGCATTTCCTTTAGCATGGTCAAGGTTCTGTCTGGCAGGAATGCTGGCGTAGTCTGAGCGGAAAAGGAATTATGGACAGAGAGTAAGATGGACTTAGTCCTGGTCTAAAAGTTAAGCCAGGACCAAGTCTTAAGAATCAAATGGCTGGATCCTGAAAGGGAAGTAGTTAACTTATATTTAGTCCTTCAAGGATGGGCCGATCCGACCATCCATGGGAGGTTTCCACATGTTACATTTAACTTTCCAATATGTTGAAAGGAAAAATGGTACCCATCTATGAAAAGACTATGCTGGTTTAAACCCAGGTCTTAAAGGGACTCCCTTGCAGAATATCAGCCATGAGTTAAGACAGGTTCTATCAGATGGTAAGATTCTGCACCACTTTTGCAACGTTTCCTGCCTAAGTTTAAGTATACAATATTGGACTGCTTGAGGGGCATGGTTGAAAACTATATGCCAAGGTGTGGACCTCGAAACCATAAGATGCCCCGGGCTAAGCCGAGGGGCATTAGTATGGTTTCGAGATCACCGAGGCCTATAGTTTCAACCAGTCCCGAATAAAAATTATATAAAAAGCAGTTAATTGTGTTTTATAGTACCGTACCTCATAGATAGATCTTGTCATCTGATTGTTATTAAAAGAACATTGTAAGCCAGATTCTAACATAGGCCTACTATGTGTAGGCCATAGTTTAAAGTAACAACAATTTCGTATAACTTACCGATAGTTCTCCAGGACCCAACTTCTAAGTGTTCCAATTAAACCAAAATTATAAAAACAGCAAACAAAACGCGAAACAGTAACAGTTAAATTCCAAAGTTCCACTTCTTCATTCCCATGTCAACATTTTTAAAAATCTGATCATGTTCGTAAGTTCTTCCTGCACGATTGCAAAAGTACAGCGTTATATCCAGGTACACCTTGTCCTGTAGACCTTGTGGATCATTCAAAATCCAGTGACTCTTGAAATTAAGGCCATGTCTTCTGGCGATAATGGGATTTTTGCGGCTTACAACACCCTACCAAGCCTTACTTGAGGTTTCGGGTGCAGAGAAACCATTTGAAATAACTCGTGAAGAATTAGCAAAATCTTCATATGACCTTGATATCAACTTGCCTTGCTTGTGTGAGGAAAGTGAAGTTGGTGGAGTCCAAAACGGATCGCCATCATTGACTTTTTGGCTATTACAAAGTGCATTTTTCTGTCGGCAAGACGCGTAGAATTTCCCGAGCAAGTCATCGAACCCCGAATTCGGCAACCTTTCCACGGCCTGCAGAATTGGTCGTCTACCGCTGTCAAATAATCCTCGAATATCTCCACGGCGTATTTTACCTGCCGTTTGGAATTAGCACTATCAGCTGCATCTATGATTCATTTAAGACATTCGTCGTCTACAAGCTCAAAGCGTGGCTGTAATTCAGCCATTTCGTTGCCCTTGTTCGTGTTGTTTGTACCGACTTCTGGACCAGCACTGTGTGGTAAATGTGAAACAAAAATTCCCCAAAAAGCGATCGTCTGCTTCACACACAGAAATGTGACCCCGGCGAGTTTGCGCTGTATTCATCTCTACACCAGCTTCAATATGTACACTCGTAATACTGATGGATAGTCCGTACGGCAGTCTCTATGCTGGGAAGAGGTGTCCCGGGCATAGTTCATGAATGAGATGCCCGCTCTCCCAGGGCATAGTTCATTTTTGGTTCAATTCTTGAAGCTAGTTGAATTTATGCCTCCACTTTTAACCAATCAGATGACAGGAATCTATATATGAGGTATATAATTGTTCATATGACATTGTTATATTACGTTGATATTGAGAAAAAAGTTATAATCAAATATAAAAACTAGTAGGACGATTCCCAATTTTGCAGGGTATCTTTTTTTTCTCAAATTCACTTACATTGATCTTGCAACGATAAATCACTGATAACCAGTGAAGCTGTGTTATCAATAAGCAACTGTGCACTGCTGCTGGTCAGCACAGTTTCTTCCAATGTCAGCACAATTAGCTCCAACTGTTCAGAGGCTGTCTCACTTGTGGTATCTGCAGCCGTACGACGACGTCTTGAAGATGAATCGGTTTGCTCTATGTCGGCAAGGAGATTGAGGTTACCCAGGGCTGACTGATAGTCACCTACATTAGGTAAGAAAAGAGAGCAAAGTAGTACATGTAGTGTATTTTAATCAATTTTCTAGCAAAAACATTGTATGGCAATGGAATGTGTTTTGAGATTGGTTAGATCAACAGGCTACCCAGAACAGTTGATCAAACTACTGCTTTAAAATACAAGAATTAAATCATTTTGAGTATTAGCAAGAAGTATTTTGGTAAATGCTTAAGTAGTATTTTGATAAATTCTTATAACCTACGCAATTCAAAGAATCAGATTTTGTGAATAAAATGCTTTGCTACTACATGATAATAAGTACTGAAATTACAGGATTGGGATGAGTTCATTTAGGTACTTTTTGTCACTATAAACCCATGTGAAAACCAGTGCAAAAATTGTATTGGAAGAAATGCATTGTGGGAAGGACACTATACCTCCTCTTACATGCTACCACGACTCTGAATAACTATCTGATGACACCTATGTTTTTTTCTATTGTTTTACAATAGGCTCAAGAAATTTCAAGGTCATTATTTATAGAATGGTCCGATTTTGTTGAAACTGGTTTTAAATCGTTCAGTGGGTCATACTAAATAAGAAAATGTATATAGATTCGGTGTTTCACCTTTCAAAGTGAGACTTTTACAGATATGACTAGTGGTCTCCCATAGACCCTGTGGACTACGGCCATATTTGCCCTCTTAATTATCATCAAAACCTCATTGACAACGCAACCTGTATATTTTCGGCTTCTGTAGAGTAAGACAAACAATTTTGCACCATTTTTAAAGCAAACGGATGAATCTGAAATTTTACCCCCCATGTGACCTTGAACCAGTTTTGCCTTGTAACTCTTGTACTTTAACCCTCAGGTAGGGCAAAAATACAGTTCCACATGTACTATATGATTAACTGGTTGTGATAGGAAACAGCAAACACTCCAAGTCCTCTGTATGGATTGAACTCTGTAAAAGTTCTTCAGTGAACAAAGAACCCCCGTTTTACAGAAGGTAAACATCCACATTGTTTTCAAATTCGTGAAGTAATTTCAGTTAGGGTCCTTTTCATTATGTCAATTTTTTTCATGCCATTATGTCCCTTCAAAGAAGGGATTCAGGCATTCCACTCTAGCAAGCATACATGCTATGTTTTGGGTGTTTTAAATATCTTTTACCGTTTTGCAGTTATAATTATAAAGAATGTAATGCAAGTGGTTTCTCTTTTAACCTACCTTTGAATTTTGGTTCATTTACTTGTGCTGATTTGTATTCCTGCTTTTCTTCTGTTGTGAAAGAAACCTCAGTCACCAATGCTGTGCCATCATACTCAGAACAAATGGAATATTTGTTGCACACCTGAAGAATTAAACAAAGCACATTATAGCATCATTGAGTAAGGACCCTTACAATGTTGGGCCTTCCATCAATTTAAAAAAAAAACAGTCACACTCATGATGGTAAGTTTCTAAGACCTGAGAGAATACTTACAAGACCTCTACAGTACATTTATCTTCCTCAAGTCACTGACGTCAATGCGTTCAGACCAATGTTTTGTGTATGCCAGCGCTTTGAATCAACACTGCCTACTATATAACACACTGACGTCACTGACTCGAGGAAGATAAAAGAACTATACCAAGAGTATTCCACTTGTCACAACTCTTATACAGTTGCCAACTTATGGATATGCCATGAGTTGAAGATTGGTACATTCAAATATACATTTATTACAAGGATCTGACCATAAACCTCTACATTTAGGGGGTTGAATGCATATCCAGGGGGTGGATGAGAGGTGGGTGAGTGGCCAAAGTGGCTAGTTCAGACAAAGATAGGGTGATTTGACATTTTTTTTGGCAAAAAAAAAATTGGGGGGGGGGAAGAGGGGGCTAGAGCACCCAAAGCCCACACCACTGTATTAAAGACACACAAGGACATTTCCAGAAAAGTGGTCCCAATTTTTTTCCAACCAGAGTTTTTTTGCATATTTTGAATTCCTGAAGTGAATATGCTTTTGTTCTATGGGGACGATCACAATAGCAGGCAAGTTCAAAACATAGTGTTTGGTTTTCTTTTGTTCTCATTTGAGCAATAAACCTTTGAAAAATTCTTGGTAGGTGTTCTACCTCTGATCAAAGGCAAATTGAGAGAAATTTGTATCCTCACAAAATCTCCTCCCATCCCTTTAAAAATCATGCAGGAATAATAAGTAAGAACTACAATCTTGGACAAAAGTGCTGGCACACTTTTCTTACCGTTCAGTAAATTCATCCTTTCTCCCCCAGAACTAAGTTGAAACCTGAAATTGTGTTACAGTGCACCTAACAATACTCAACATAGATTGGTGGGGAAGGGGCGGTTTTATCTCATATGGATAAATCTGGATCATTCTGTAATTCTGTATAAAGACAGTTTATTTATGCACTAGTTTATTCACAAGTGCAAGAAATCTTCAACATTGATCTGCTGAGGGCTGCCATCTTAACAAATGAGCAGTAATAACTTTAAAATTCAGTTATAATAAGGAACTAAAATAATTAGTTCTCAAACCATGAGCTCTTTGATGACATGCACAATGATTTTGTGTATAATCAGATACAATTTATTCAGAGCAAAACAAGTTGGAAACACTATAATTTGTTCTACATAGTATTTTTCAAATTTAATTTACTCTGGCATGCAATGACTAATTTTGAATATTTGTTTACACATTTTTGATAACAAAATATTAAAATATTACATATTTCTACCTGTATTTAGAAATAAACACTTTCCTTCAACACATGTACTCTCAGTTTGTTTACTATACATTTGCAATTTAATGTTTAGATTTATAAAAAAGATTACAAAGTGATGAGAAAATAGTTCTACCTCAAAACACAGTTCTTTACAATAGGTAATAATATTTACCTTCCCCACTGTCAAAACCTACTTTGATGATGTACTTTCTGGTTCCATCTGTCACTTCACTTGGTATACCAACAATGCTGAAGCTGGGTTCAGATTTCTGCTCTGTAACAGTCTCTACAGTTCCATCTTCATGCTCTGTGAAGAGTTGGAAACTCAGTGGCTGTGCCTCAGCTTCTGTCACACAGTTTTCTGTCAGAACCACCGTCTAAAAAAAGTCAATGTGAGGACAAACAAATACAAGATGTGTACTATATTGATGGGTATCAATGGAAAAACGTGGAGGCTGCTACTGGCTGCTACTGAAGTACTGAGTAACAAAGTGCTACCTGAGGTACGCAAGCGTAATAAGCGTTTGGCCGATAAGTCGTAAGAAATGAACATTACAGGAATTTTAAAGTATTCTAGAGAGGGTATTTTTCTCGCATTTGAGGTTGTTTAATTATGATTTTATTAATTCGACGTTTTAGTGTTCCGTTTTTTACATTTAAAATATTGAATTAATAGGCTGTGGAGCCGTGGAAGAGTATTTGAGTGATGAATTGGCGGATGATTCCGACGATGGCAAGCGCATTAAGCAGGCGCAGTCAAGAGCTTTGGCAAAAGAAGAGAGCTAGAGTCAGCGGGGCGCGGTCAAGGCCATACCAACAGAAACAGGGATTTGGGGTGGAGACTCCTCCTAACCCTAATAGTCTTTTTCGTAGCTATGGTGGGCAATATAGATCGTCGTCTCGGTTTGGATACGCAATCCCAAAAGCGACAGACTTGTGTTTCAAGTGCGGCGGTAAAGGGCATTGGAGGCGTGACTGTTCAGCAGGCTATAGTAAACTGCCAGCCAGTAGTAAAGATTCCAATGCCTAAACAAGTCAGTGGTAAAGGTAAATAGCAAGTAATTTATTATTCACACAGGTTTATTGAGTTCCGCATGATTTAAACTGATTGGGAATCAATCTACAGTGTTTTGTATTATTACGATATGTGAAGTGTAAATGGCCTGGAGTTATTGTGCTCTGGTATGGGTTATGGTCACTGTCATAAGCGATTGGAATACCCCCTAAAATTTTGTATTTTAAATTTTGATAACTTTGGCTTTCCATAGTGTATTTTATAGTGAACAATTGATTGGGCATTTGATTCAAGTCTATGAGAATTTCCTATTGGTCAAGAGCCGTTGCGGGTCAGTGCCCGGATGTGTACGGGTATACAGGTGGATGCGTGGTATTGTTAGTCACTTGACCGTTGTCGCGCTGAACCTGCATCAAGAGCTTGTTTCTCTTGTGGTTGTATTCGCATTGTTAGTACACGTTTGCTTGTACAGTCTTGGATACACTGTCTCGTCATGTCCTTAGACCCAAGCCCGGATCCAAGTCAAGTACAGGCAGCGCAGAACCTTTCCTTAGAGAACATTTCTTCCATTATCAAGGACGCGGTAGGTGGCGTAAAAGACTATATAGATGAGGCATTAGTGTCAACTAAGGAGCAATTTCTTGAGAAGACTAAAGTTCAAATTAAATCCAGGTCCAATAAAATTCAGCATGACTTTAACCTAAATCAGAAAGAGAGAGCGGAGAGGGCCATTGTAAAAATTCAGAAGGGAGACAGTGCTGGAGCTGTTGAAGAGTTGAGCGCGATTATTGCCGACGTCAATAAGAGAAATAAACTGATAAAGATAGCTGATAAAAAAGAGTTGGGGTGGAAAGTAGTCGACGAATATGAAGCCGAAGAGCTTGCGGATAACAGCGACGACGAGAAACGGATCAGATCAGCTATTAAATCCGCGGCGGCCAAGCACAAGGCTCGACCAATCAAGGGTTCCCAATATGCTCAAGGGAGAAGGTCAGCTCTGTACAGGAGGCAAGCTAATGAGACATTTCATAATCCCGATAGTTCTTTTCGCCGCTATTCTGCACCAAGTAGATACCAGTTTGCACCAGTTAGTTCCCCCGTCCAACAGACATTTGTTTCGCCTGCGGGAAGTTCGGGCACTGGAGCAGGAATTGTCCAGGCTTCGCTACCTTTGCCAAGCAAGGAGACAAACCAGGTACTCAGCAGCGAGTCTAATTCCCCCCGGGGCAGTTTTGTTGAGAAAGGTGAGGTTGCGATTTTTATTTGTTTTTCACTGTCTGCAATTGAGAAATTAATTTACCATGATTTTTACCCATTTATATTTACGATAAATATGGCGTGTGTTCATATGAATAGTACTATATAGCTACAGAGTTTTTACAGCTAGCTGCTGGCTGGGCCGATACTTTGTGGCTGTGGTGTTTTTTGTGATCTGTTATTGATCCAGCTATTCAATTTCGTATAGTAACCTGTCGGCTCTATTCTTTCAGAATGTTGATGTTATGGTCTATTGTTATCCGGATTGTATAGTATTATTCAGTGGGATTCGATTCAATGCCATTGATCCTCTCGATTTTGCAGTGTAATGTATAACCAGTTTATCTTATGAATGTTCTTTATTTAGCAGATAAAGGATTCGGGCGGACCGCCGGTGTATATTCTCAAGATGTTTCTGGACCTCTTCAAAGTTTCATCCAGGCACCAGGTGTTTTTCCTGATTTGAATTTAACTCATGATGCTGACTCTGACATTCGGTACGATTATGATTTTTTCCTAGATAATTTTTATGAATACGTACAGGGCTCTGCTGAGCCGGCTTTGAGAGGTAGACTGAGAGCTAATATTGCTTTTTGGAGAAGTATCGGTGCTACTGATGATATAATTTCCATTATTGATCAAGGGTATAAAATCCCCTTTCTGACTACTCCTGCACCAGCTCACTTCTAGAACAATAAGTCAGCCCTTGACAATTCAGATTTGTTTCTCATGCTATTAATGATCTTTTGTCTAATGGGTTGATTGTTGAAAATGTAACTCCAGATATTGTTAATCCATTATCTGTATCCGTGCTAAGTTCAGGTAAGAAGAGGCTAATTTTAGACCTGAGGCCACCATCACCTGTTGAAACAAAAAATCAATTTTGAGGATTGGAAGGTTGCCTTACAGTTTTTCAAAAAAGGGGATTTCATGTTTTCGTTCGATTTAAAATCTGGTTATCACCACATTGAAATTTTTCAGGACCACTGTGAGTTTCTAAGTTTTGCATGGGTTTTCAAGGGTGTTACCAGATATTTTTCTTTTCAGGTTCTGCCGTTTGGGCTTTCCTCTGCACCCTATATTTTTACGAAGTGTGTACGCCCGCTAGTGAAATTCTGGAGAGAGAAAGGGTACTGTATAGTTGTATATTTAGATGATGGATGTGTTCTGTTCCTTCCTACAATGAATGCGTTAGAACAGCACAATCAGTGAAACAAGACCTTTTATTTGCGGGTTTCGTACCCAATGTAGATAAGTGTGTTTGGGAACCAGTTCAGAAATTAGACTGGTTAGGTATTTCTTGGAATTCTGAACTATATGGGATTAAAGCTATTGATCGCAGAATTAATAGTATTTTAGTATGTGTTGATGATCTTATTCGATCCCTTCCACTTCTAACTGCAAGGAGTTTAGCTAGATTTGTAGGCAAAGTAATTTCTTTGTTCCCCGTTTCAGGTCATCTCGTTCAGCTGAGAACCAGGTTTTCTAGTATTTACATAGCTAAACAAAATCATTGGGATAAAGTTTTTCGTTTGCCAGGTGATAGCCCAGTCATTGAAGAACTGTTCTTCTGGAAACATAATGTTGAAGATCTGAATTTCAAATATCTTTTTGATTATGCTATACCACAGGTTATGCTCTATTCTGACGCAAGTAGCACAGGATGTGGCGCTCTGTTATGCCAAGGTCAAGGTAAGGAGGATAAGAGGTTTTGTTATGCTTGGGATGATTCTGAGAGAGGTAAGTGCTCCACATGGAGAGAACTGGAAAGTGTAGCACTGGCTTTACAAGTTTTTGGACAGACTTTGCGAGGTATTTGCGTGAAGGTTGTTACAGATAACAAAGGCGTAGAATCTGTTTTAAAGAAAGGCAGCATGAAGCTTGATTTGCACTATCTGAGTATTCAGGTTAATTCTTTCTGTAAGAAGAATGATATTGAATTTCAAGTTCAGTGGGTGCCCAGGGCCGAGAATTGTGAAGCAGATGCTCTGAGCAGAGTTATTGATTCTGACGATTGGGGGGTGTCCCCTGGTTTTTTCTGTTTTCTTGATCAGTTATGGGGTCCACATACTGTTGATCGTTTTGCGGATAATTTTAATTCTCGTTTGCCCAGATTCAATTCAAAATTTTGGTGTTTGAATACCAGTCATGTTGATGCTTTTTCAGTTTTGTGGGAAGGGGAGAATAATTGGTTGGTTCCCCCTATTTTTCTGATTGGCCAGGCCATCAAACATGTCAAAGCTAGCAAAGCTATGGCAACTTTAGTTGCTCCAGCGTGGCCTTCATCACCATTTTGGCCTTTATTGTTTTCCTCTTCCAGCCCTTTTGCTCGCATGGTTAAACATGTCAGGAAATTCAGTGATCCCACTTGCATTTTCATACAAGGCAGAAATAAAAATTCTATTTTTGGTACTCCTGCATTTAAAGGGGAGGTGTTATGTGTTAGGCTCAATGGCAATTTTATGTTATGTGACAGTTTTCGTTTTCTCGCCACCCCAGGGGTGTTGCTGCAGCAGCATAACCTTTATTGAAACTCAGAGTTTCCAATTTTGAGACCAGGTCTCATTTCTTTGAAACGTTGAATGATTTTTAATAGTTTTTAGTTTTTTGTTCGAGTAGCTTTACATCTAATAATCACATCCTGGATGATGGTTTGGTATATATTCTTATTTTACAGAGATAAATCATTTCGTAAGTCTTTGGATAAGATTATGAGCACCTCGAGAGCTAGCAGTACTGTTAAGAAATATAATGATGCCTGGGGAGCATGGGTTTTATGGTGTAGCGATAAACTGTTGTCGAGTAACAGACCGAGCCGAGAAGATATTGCAAGGTATTTTGTGGATTTGTATAACAGCAATGCTCCATTCTCCAGGATTGAAACTGCGTTTTTCGCTATCAAGTGGAAATTAGATACTTTTCATTTTTGTTGCTATAATCCTTGTGACAGTAAATTCTTGCGCTTGTTATTAGTTGGTTTTAGAAGGCTTCATGCTAAGCCGATTAACAGAAAAGAACCCATTACAGCTGATATGTTACACCATTTGGTCCTGAAATTCGGCGATACCGATCTTAAAGGCATCCGTACTTGTGCTATGATGCTTTTAGCCTTTGCCGGGTTTTTGCGATATGATGAACTGGCAGGTTTGAGAGTTTGCGATGTTGAGATATGTTCTTCTCATGTTAAATTATTCCTGGAAAAAAGTAAAACAGACCAGTTCAGGGAAGGAGCTTGGGTAGTTATCGGGGCTACAGGTAAAGTTACTCGTCCTGTTAAGATGCTTTACAAATATCTCACGTTTGCAGACATTAATGACTTTACCTCCTCAGAATTCTTGTTCAGACCTTTAACTTTCTTTAAGTCCAAGCAGAAATACATGTTACGTTCAGGTTCTTTATCATACTCAAGATGTCGCGAGCTTCTTAAAGAATCTTTGGAAGTTATTGGTCTGGACTCCTCCAAGTTTGGATTACATAGTCTGCGTGCAGGGGGCGCTTCGGCAGCTGGTGCCATTGGAGTGCCCGACAGATTATTCAAGAGACACGGAAGATGGAAAGCAGACTCCTCGAAGGATAGGTATGTTCAGGAATCCTTCCAAAACAAAATGTTGGTCTCTTTGAATTTGGGTATTTAACTGTTATAATATTTGTTATTTAAAATTGTATTTGGTATATTCTAGAAGTAGCATTTTTCGCAAATAAAGCTGACCAATTGTTATGAGTAGCCAGAATATCTGATGTTAATGATGTTAATGATGGTATGGGTCTTATTTATTAAAAATAGAATAAGCACTGTATAGCTTCGTGTACCCGTTTTTTGTCTTTGACTGTGGGGTTCCAGGTACAGCCTTCAGCGGCGAGGAACGGTGCTCCCCTAAGGTGAGGTCGTTGTTAAATGCGTGTGTGTGTATGTATGCTGAGGTGTCGTGTGTACTTTACGGCTTGCGTGAGATAGGAAATATCTTATTTCCGGTTGAGTGTAACGAATTAGGAAATAATACATAGTTCACATTACTTGGGAAGGTCCTGGGTCCAGACTAATGTCCATTCAGTGTCTATGGACAGGTATGTTTACCCATGCATTGCACATCTGGCTAATCCATATCACACAAAGGGCTATACACTGGGTAAAGCTCACTGGCTTGTTCTGGATAAAACACTTGCAATCTTGACATCAAGGGTGGTGGTTGGGAAAGACGTGCTCCTGTTATTTTGTTATGGTTTGACTCAGTACCAAATTTAAGTGTGCATAAACTTCATGCCAATGGGTATGGAAACTAGGTTATTACACAGGGAAAGTAAAGCCTCATAGTTTTTAGGTCTAAAAGACCAGGCAGGAGTGCACAACTTTACTGGGGGTATAGAGCAAATCTTGTGACGCGTCTGCTCTGCAACACCTGTGCTGGATGTGACAATGGAAGCCGCCACCACCCATTCTGCAAGTCAACTTTAATTTTGGAATTCCAACGAAAGTTGAAGTCTATTTAATATCTTATTGCAATATCATTTTAAAAGTGTAAAATTTGATGACTTTTGGCTCTGTTGGAATGTTAAACTTGTATTTGGCAAAACGGGCGTGGCAAGTTTGGATTTCATATTATTTGGCGGGTTAGGAAATTCCTGGGTGTACATACATAATTTATAAGTATAATTTAAGACATTCATAGCCATGTGCTAAATTCAGTAAATGATTTGGCATTTTAATTTCTAAATTCCAAAAGTTGATGGGCTAATTTGAAAATCAACAAAAGTTAAAGTATCAGCTTAGTAACAAATTGGGATTAATTTATTGGCCTAGGTTGAAAGAATTTTGTAATTATCCAAATTGTAGTCTTGTAATCCCTTAATGTTAATTTGTAATTTATACTATGGAAAATTGGCCATAATTGAGGCCTATAACCTTTTAAAGAAGCAAATGAAAGTATTTGTGCATAAACATTTTCATGATGGCATTTTTGGATATTGTTCTTAAATAATTTTGTAAACAGCTTTTGGAAAGCAAATTGGTATAAGTGAAAAGTACTAGTTCCAAAATTTGTGAAGTTATTGAAGCCATCCTATATAGTAATTTTGGACTACAGATGTTATTTGGGGTGTTCTGGTATGTTTTATCTGTAGCCGCCATTTACGTTGGATTTTGTCCTGAGTTTGAATTGAGATCACTGACGGGGGTAACATTCAAGAAATCATCCAAGCTGAATGAACTTCACCATGCTGTTACATATTGACCAAGGGTATAATCCACGCTTCAGTAGGTAAAAAGCTTCAGAGCAGGTACGTTTGTACTTCGCTAATGATATTTTGCAGAACTTCGTCGAGATAGTTACACCTGGTCTCCGAACTTTCTCCGAACTTTTGCGTTGGAATATTTTACATCTCATAAAATCCATGGTCGGTGTGCACACTTAGTCTAAGTTTTGAGCTCATAAAAATTAAGTTGCAACTGGGGTTGAATGAAATATGTAAATCTCAACTGGGGTTTCAATGGAATATATAAATCTCATAAATAGTTACTAAGCAAGTGGGTAAATAACTACATTTCTGGTGAAACAAGTGTTTATTTTGGATTTGGAACTACAAAAGATGAATAAATAATTTAATTTTAAGTTTGATACTGTATATCTGGTGTGGAACATCTCTTATTAATCATATAGTGTCATCTGAACATATTATTAGCATAACTAGGAAAGTTGATTTACCTTTGGGGTGACAGTCATTATTATAATTAAGTGGACGGGCAGAGTCTTTTGTCCGGGGTTGTGTCGTTTGACACGTTTTGAACGTTAAGTATTGCTTGATTATGTGATTCGTATTTATAATTGTTTTTCGTTTTCATGTTTTTAGCGCCTGTTCCTGTGTCAAGAAGTAACGTGGGGGATGAGGGTCAAGATTTCAAGGACTCCGGGTACAAATATGATTTTCTTTCTGAGAACTATTATGAATATGAACAGGGTTCAGCAGAACCTTTAGTTAAAGGTCGTCTTAAATCTGCCTTTTCATTTTGGAAAGACATTGGCGCTAACTCAGAAGTTTTGGACGTTATTGCACATGGCTACAAGTTGCCATTCATTGAAACCCTGCCAGCATTTTTTGCTAAGAACAATAAATCGGCATTAGTTCATTCTGACTTTGTCTTTGGCGCCATTGTAGAACTCAAAAATAAGGATCTTATTTTGGAAATGGATGAACCTCCACATGTTGTAAACCCTCTGTCAGTTTCTGTGAACTCTTCAGGTAAAAAGAGGTTAATCGTAGATCTAAGGTTCGTTGATCAATTTTTATGGAAAGACAAGATAAAATTCGAGGATTGGAATGATGCACTCAAATATATCAGAAAAGGGGATTTCCCCCCCTTTTACGTTCTATCTTAAGTCGGGATATCCTCATATCGAGATTTTTGAGGGTCATACTCAATTTCTAGGGTTTTCTTGGGAGTGCAATGGTGTTATATTATCAAATATTATGTGTTTTCTGTATTACCTTTTGGTTCATCCACAGCTCCGTACATTTTTACAAAATGTTTAAGGCCATTAGTGAAACACTGGCGAAGTAATGGTATTTTTTTAGTATTATATCTTGATGATGGATGGGGTAGAGAGGCTGAGAGAGGCAAGTGTGAGGAACCAAAAAAAGAGCCAAATAAAGAGAAGTCTGTATGGATCCCTACACAAGTAGTGGATTGGTTAGGTTTAACGTGGAATGGAGCAGAAGGGTCGTTGGCTGTGACCCAAAAGAGGGTGAAGAATATTGGGGACTGTATTTCTAGGTTTCAGGAGGAACAACCAGTAGTTACGGCGAGGAAATTTGCTTCCATTACAGGTAAAATTGGGTCTGTGGCTCCGGTAGTTGGGGTTCTCATGCAGTTCAAAACCAGGTACATGCACATGGAAATATGTAAACACCCATATTGGGATCGGCTTTTCCGTATCCAGAGCAATAGTAGAGTTATAGATGAGTTATTTTTTGTAAGTTTCATTTAGTGGACCTGAATAAACGTATGATTTTTGCTTATTCTTTACCACAGATGTTGGTATTTTCTGACGCCAGTAGTACTGGGTGTGGGGTATGGACTGTGCATTGCGGTAAGTTTGAATTCCACCAGAATTGGAATGCTTTGGAGAGGCAGAAAGGTTCAACATGGTGAGAACTTATAGGGGTATTCCTTGCCATTGAAGAAGGTAAGATTATGTACAGATAATCAAGGAGTAGAGAATATAATTGTAGCCAAGGGCAGCATGGTACAAGAGTTACAAGATCTGAGTGTCTCTTTGTACGATTTTTGTAAAGCAAATATGATCGATCTGCAAGCGCAATGGGTTCCTAGAGATTAAAATTCGGCAGCCGATGCTCTGAGTAAAATGGAAGATCGAGACGATTGGAGTGTGTCTCGTGAATTTTTTTGAATTCATGAATAATATGTTGGGCCCATTTTCGGTTGATCGGTTTGCTGATCATACTAATGCAAAGCTTACCAATTTCAATTCCAAGTTCTGGTGTCCTAATTCCTCACAAGTGGATGCTTTTGCTACTTCTTGGGAAGGGGAGAGCAATTGGTTGGTGCCCCCTATTCATCTAGTTCCTCAAGTTGTCAAGCACTTGTGGATTGGCCATCTGCAGTGTTCTACCCTTTCTTATTTTTGAGGAACAGCCCTTTTGCGTGTTTAGTTAAGCAAGTCATTAAGTTCAAAGATCCTGAGTTTATTTTTTTGCAAGGGAAGAACTCCAAGTCCATTTTTGGAACACCAAAAATGCAAAGTGCTGTATTGTTTATTAGGTTGCAGAGCTTTTAATGTTCAAGATTTTTACCGCATGGTAATACCTATGACGTATGTCAAATTTGTATCGTGTTTGTAGCAGTGTGGCGTTATCAAGATTTATTCGTTTCGGTGCTGCATAGTTTTGGATAAGATGATTTAAAAATTTTAATTTTAGGGAATCCTGTATTTTTTATGGGTGCTGCAAAATACATATGATTTTCCCATGTACAGTAACAGTTTAGCAACGTCCACAATGAAATTGTTTGTTTTCAGCACATAAAGGTTAATTATTTTTAATGTTACTAATAATTGTTTATTATATGTGTGAACATATATCAGCAAAAAAAAATCGCTTTGGTTCTTTGATTTTTAAAAATATTCTCAGATGACTTCCGTTAGTGCGCAAGTAAGAAAGTGTGTACTAGAAGAGGAGCTATTTCAAAAACATCTGGTGCCAAGTCAGCTAAGGAAATTCAAGAGTTTTTAAAAACAGAGGCATCTTACATACCAGAGAATGGTATTGGATTAATGGAACAAAGCTTGAAACCCAAGGTGAAAAGGGAGGCAAAGATGTACCACGGCAGATTCTGTTATCCATTCTGCAGCAAAGCATTTGACAACTTGGATACAGCTATGACACATATCAGGCTACACACAGGAAAGAAACCTTATAGGTGTATTGTATGTGATTATGTCACTGTTTATCATGATAAGATGATAAGACACGGTGAGGTTCAGCACAGCATACAACCAAAATATGAACCATGTGGGAATGCAAGGTCTGGCATTCAAGAAAGGTATCCTCGAAAGATGGTCAGAGAAGAGGTGATTGAGACTTGGCGGAGGAAGAGGAGGGAATATTCTTTCTACAGGGATTGAAGTGAAGAAACAGTGAGAACAAGAAAGATCGCATTCTCACTTTGATATCAGTGCAAAATAGTAAAACAATTTTTTTTTGCTAACATACATCTTGTCTGTGGAAATAATGGGAGTATTTTGTCTTAAAGTGCATAGTGGTATCATCCTCATTCATAACAGCTCAGCTGTTAAATTTTGGTTTACTTAACTTTTGTATGAAACTTACATATGCATATTTGTATATGAGCTGAATCTTTTTACTTTCAACAGAAGTATTAAAAATTTGGTTGGGTTACACTCAATTTCTGTAATCTTAACACAGTTTAAACTTACAAAGTAGAAAAGTTTTAGTAGGGATCCTCCACACTGAATTCACAGGAGGCGGCCCTGAGCGTACTGTAATGTAGGCTTTTAGCAGTTTCCCACTGGTCATCAGTTGTTGTTGCATTCAGCAGGAATGCATAGCTGGTGCCACGCTCAGCAACACCTGAAATTAGACCAATACCTTGTTAGTTAAGTCTAGGATAATATTCAAAAAAAATATGTTTTATAAATCAATCTAACTGGAAGACTGATTTTCATTTCCCAATGTTGACGGAAAATATGCATTTCCCTTTCGAGAAGTGGAATGCCCCAAATTTACCAGAATTAACACCCCTAAAAGAGAATTGGTTTCCGACCAGGACCCCAGGTCACACCCTGTCGACCTTTACTCTTCCTTATTCCGTTTTGGCTCAAGACCCACACGGACGTGCGTTTTACATTCATGCTGTGAGGGCGGGAATGGAAGTGGGAAGTCAACATTGGAAAGGAAATCAGGCTGCAGTTAGATGATTTATAACAACATAATGTGTTTTTGAATAATCATTACAATGAACTGATTTACTTTACACAAGTTGACGCTGAAACATATGCATTAACCCCCGTGAATGGATATTTTCAATCAACACCAGACTGACTCACTCAGTCTGAGGTGGAGCATGATATTCAGAGCAGACAACAATGTGCAGCCAAAGGCAAGACCTACACTAAACATAAGTAAACATATGTTAAAGGCCTCAAGGCATTAACATAAAAATCAGGGACAAAGATGCTCACCTGACAACGGGAAATACTCCGAGGCGAGCGTTCACAGTCCGGCCCGGATGGGAGACTTTATGTATAGGAAGTTGAGTTTTAGTGTGTTTCTGCAGGAGTGCAATGCAACGTTCTCTGGGGAGTTTGTACGTTTCTGTAGGGACACCGACGAACAACGTTGTGGGAGCCCTCCAAGACATAGCCCGCAGATTTCGCAATACTGATTTCCGACGGTGATAGGCCCATGACGACGCGGATTATACGACTGAATGGCTCGAGATTGTGAAGACTCCTATCACGAGTTGAATCATTAATTACAGCGCTAATCCATCCAGCAATTGTCGCTTTAGACGCGGACCAGTGGGTGGGATGGCTGTGTATTGTGTAAGAAACAAGAGGAAGTCGTTCGGGCCCCTGAGCGGACTAGTTTTCCGTTTAGTACTCAAGGGCCCGAACGGGACACCACAGGCGATCTTCCCCCACCGAAGAGTGACATGCAATACGGGGTAAGATAATTGTTTAGTGTCGGAATGAGGATGGCTCGTTCTTTGCCAGAAAATCCGGGCCTTAAGAAACAAATTTGACCTGTCCGAGAGAATTCAAGACGGACACTGAGAGATCTGATCTCCGAGCATGTCTTCCCCCCAGAGGCGAGAACGACCAGGAAGACTGTCTTAATAGTGACATGTTTTTAGTGATGACTCACCCATTGGTTTCGAAACGGGGCTTCCTAATAGTATTAAGACAGTATTAAGGGTCCCAGGGCTCTGGGGGACGCCTTCATGGTCGGAGGTCGTGTATTAACCATCCCCTCTAGAAGGAGACGGAACGAAACCACGTCATTAATGGTAGATCAGTCATCGAAACCTCTAGGGATCGCTAAGATAGCAGACTTGTAGTTCTAACAGTCGAAGTTGCAAAGTCCGCTATCAACGCGATTCGGTGAGAAAGTCAGCGATCTCTGCTACAGATGCCCGAGTCGGAGACACCTCTCATCGCTCACACCAGCGGAAGGAGGGTCCGAGACGCTTAGAGTAAGCAGTCATGGTAGACTTCCTTGCGTCCAGCTGTGTATGAGCGGGCAGAGCCCTCTGCGAAAAAGCCAGAATCTCGGAATCACTGCCGGATAATGGCCACGGAGTCAACGCTAGGTGCTCAAGCGACAGACTGGCGCTCCCTTCGTCCGGAAGGGATTACTAGGTCCAGACGGTTCGGTTAGACAGCAGCGGCAAAGCCGCCAAGCGATCTGGGACCACGTCCCAGAGGCACATAGGTTAGGGTGACAACCCCCAAACCCGACTTCGACGCGTACGTCGTGATAACAAACATCGACGGGCCAGGCGCCAGGGAAAGACCCGATTCCCTGAGTCAGGTTGGGCGGTGAGACCACCATGCCAGGGTCTCCCGGACCCCTGCATTGATAGGGATCAGACGGAATCGGTGCTTCGCTCGCTGTAGTGCGCCCGAGGGGTGCATTTGAGGCAGCCTCATATGGAAGCGGACAGTACGGGACCAGGTCGCCGAGATGGCCATCAAGACTAGAAGGCCGCGCGGGGGCCTGCTAAGCAGCGCCATGGATGTCGCAGTCTGAACAACGAACATTTTTACACCGCCTCGGCCGTGCGGTTTCGCCATGCCCGGAAGCAGTTGCAACCGAGCACCCAGATACTCAGGTCTGGAGAGGGGGTAAGGCTCGACTTGTCGAAGTGACAATGACGCCCAACCTCTGCACGACTTGAACGGTACGACTGACCATTTCGGCCGTCGCCTGGGCGACGGACGTAGATCAGGGCAGTCGTCAAAGGTACAGCAGATCGAGAGGTTGACTCCCCTGAAGCCTGAGGAAGGGCAACCACTTCCCGGGTCACATCGTGAAGACCCTGGGAAAGAGAGGTGGGAGAGTCCGAGGGGAAGGGGAGCGCCGTCCACTCGTACGAATGGCCCTCGATTTGGAATCGGAGCCAGCGTCGGTCGGATTTTGCGACTGGGACGTGCATGTAGGGGTCTTTCAGATCTAAAGACGACGCCGTTCCCTTCAAAGGACCAGCTGTTCAGCATTGACGCGAGAGTTTCCATCCTGAACTTTTCGGCTGGAGGAACTGATTTCAACGGCTATCTTCAGGTTCAGGATGGGTCGCCAATCCCCGGTCTTCTTGGGAGCCAGCAAGAAAGTCGACCAAAAAAACCCCTCGTGTGAAGCCGGGGGGGTCGACCGGGGAGGGGAAATGGCACCCTTCGCCCAGGAGGGCCGAGAACTCGGCCAGAAGAACGTGGTTCTAGCCTTCCCCGGAAGCGGGGTAGGTCTCGGCATGGAAGTCGCTGGGGGTGACGCGGTGAACTCTTTTAGTCGATACCCCCGCTCCCCCACACTCAGCACCCAAGTGCGGGAGAAATGGCTGACCATTCCCGCACAAATGAACTTAAGAAGCGGCCAAGCCCCCAGGAGGTGGTAAAGTTCCCTGCCCGATAGGAGAGGACCCCGCGGCCGCCGTGCCTCAGGACCGAAGGCTCTCTTTCCCTTCCCGGCGCCTTGCTTTTGGGAGTGGGACGAGCCTTCGGCTTGCCCGGGCTTCTAGAAAAGAAGTTGGGGCCCGGGTCAGCGGGCTTCTTGGGTGGGGTGCTGAGACGGTGTCGACTTCGCCTGATTGGCGGCACGGCTGGAGCAGCGAACGCTTTCTTCTTAGCCGTGAGATACCCCGTGAGGAGAGCTTCCCTGATCCTCCTTGAGTGCCTGCTCCGACTACACGCGTTCCGCTGAAGCAAGCAGTGAATCACTGAACGAACCTCCGACGAGGGAACGTCCCGTGACTCGGGCTTGGCCTTAAGAGACCTCCGTTGCAAGATCGGCGCTCAGGTTACCAATATGAAGCAGCATTCTCGCTCGCAGAGCTGAGGCACGCGCCAAAGACATTGAAGCCTCCATTTGCCGAGTGCACTAGCGAGGCTAGGACTGTCAAAGCGTCTGGAGGCTTCCGAGGAGAAAACTCCACCCTCGCCCAACGATGATCTGAGGTCGTGGGCGCGGCCATAGAGAAAGCGCCTAGCCTGATGCCGGAGGTCACCGCCAGGTCTAGGTGCCTCAACTGGTCCTTCCAGAAGGGGGCGAACGCAGTCGGGGCGGCCTTGCACGTTGGCAAACTTGGGCTGCTAGGTCAAGATCTATGGTCGGAGTCCTCAGTAAGGGAGTCAAATTCCCCTTCGCAGTTCCTCAACGACCTGGCGACAGTTTTCACCTGTCCGAGGAGCTTCTTGAGTGACCTCCCCGGATCGCTTCCACAGCAGACCAACGTCTGATGGGAAGCGTCAACGCCTGGACTCTCCTCCGGAGGGAGATAGGGAAGCCCAGATTGAGCTGTCCCTCCTCCTCACGCCGCTCGGCGCGCAAGCAGGCCGAGAAACGTGCAGCCCAGCCTGCGTCAGCACCTGAGGGTTGCAGCGGGAAGATAATCCACCTCCTCCTGCTCCGTAGCTGCCGCGGACGTCGACAGCTGCGAAGGAGTATCACCTATGTGACTCTCCTCCGAGCCCGAGCCCAATCCCGCCATCGCTGTCCCCCAAGAAAATCGGAGTCTGCGGCCGGAAGGAGTCCTGGGAGGACGGTGCAACGAACAGCGGATGGAAGGCGGAAGGCCAGGCGACGCCACCTGGGCGGCGACACCAGAGCCCCCCCGCGGGGACCAAGCCAACCTTGCATATCGCTGGCCGCATGAGCCATGGTGGCTCGACTTCACCCAGCCCGACCCTGAAGAGGGTCGGCCGAGAAGCGTGGGGACGACACCCCCAAGTCCCAGGTCACGTAAGCCGTAAAAGTGGTATGGAACGGGTACCGCCGCCCTGGCCCCGGCCCTGTATCCCCAGGCGTACGCCGCAGCTTGAGTGGCGCCCAGAAAGGAGACACCACTGCTGCAGCATCGGCGCAACTGCCCCGCTCGCAAGCGGGTCAGAAGCAGCCACGACAGCACCTGTTGCCTGCGGCTAGGCAGCCGACGGCGGAGGACGGTGTGACTATATCCTGGAGGGGCTTCCCGCAGCGGAAGCTCCGGTCCGAAATACCAGGCCCAGTCTGTTCCCACACCCCAGTCAGTCCCCAGCTCGACTGGTGTGGGTAAGCCACGTACGCGGAAGCAGCTAACCTGAGACGGTAGGGCTGCGGCGGGTACTGTGTCCCGCAGGGTAGGCCACTAAGGCTGCCCCGCAGGAACTCCAGAGGCAGGGGCCACCCACCGGTACCCAGGCATAGGCGGACCCGCCGCAGACCAGTGGCCGTAAGGCCAGCACTACTACCGCAGCAGCGTACCCCATGAGATGCCTGAGCCGACCTAGTCAACTGGGGCTCGCGGAGGCCAACCCAGCGGAGCACCACTCGCCACGCCAGCCCCGAAGGGCCCGGAGCAGCTTGCGGCGCCGGCTGGGAAGCACTACATAACTATCACGGCTATTCAGGCGGGGCTGTAGCGGGCGTATTCAACACCTGTGGCGTTTCGCAAAGGGAAGCCGAGGCCAAAGCCCCAGGGTTAGCCGGAACATACCCCGAAGTAATGGCCACCGTTGTAGCGGTCGAAGTGCCCGAAGACCCGGGACCACAACCACGTTAGGTGTGAATAACAACGGCGATGGATTAGCCCGGGTGACCAGGGCATCACCATCACACTACCGGAACTGTCTACCTCCGCCAAGCCACCTAGGGGATTGGCAGAGCAGACCTGCGCTAGCCTGCACCGGAGCAACCCCTAGGGGCTGAACCAGGCGAGCTAGTGGCCGTTGGCGCGCCGACGGGGCTTCCCAAGCACCTCATCAGCATGCTGTGAAGAAGCCGAAGCGACCTCACCTTCGGTAGGCACCCTACAGCAGCGGCTGCCTTGGACGAACACCCGGGCCGACTCGACTACCACCCTCCCCTTCCCCGTGTACGCACACGAGCGGCGTACCCATGTTCGATGGTTGCCCCATTGAACATCCGAAAGTCCGAGACAGAAAGAGGCGCACCGGTCGGTGCTGGAACATTGCCTGTGTTTGACACATAAAGGATGGGGTCCCACTCATGAATGCAGGCCGGCAGCGAACGCAATTGTGCGTCATATGAAACGGGGTGAGCGAGAGTTGCTAGATGAATAGCGTGCGCAATAAAAAACCGTACAGAAAAATAACACGGCCGTGCCGTGGAGTTCTCCCGGTACGCAAACGTCAGGACACCAAAACCAACTCTCGGTCTGATTCACGAACGGTTTAAGAGAAATTTTTTCAAAAAACACAGTTTTTCACATATTTTTATTAAGTATACACAAGCATATAATAAAATATTACGCACACCAGACCACATCAATTGCTTTAGCGAGCAAGCCCGTTAACAAGATAACAAAACAAACTCACACATATAGCAAAGTCAGTCAAAGCAGCAACACGGGCGTCAATGGCTGCCTTTGTTTTACCTTTTTTCCCGCTACACATAGCACATGACCGCATTGGCGGTAAAGGATACAAAACAAGAGCTCTCCGACGGCGTAAAAGTCCCGTTTATTCCGTCCGAAGGAGCGCTATAAATCCAGTATATAATCCAGTTTATAATAATCCAGATAGATATGCTATAGTAGTAGGAGTATTCCGGATAAGACAACTAGTCCGTATCAAAATCTCAGTTAATCTTGGCTGCTAATGACCAGAGGCCTGCGGTAACACGTCCGTTCTGACTGGCGGCCAAGACGGAATTGAGGAGGAGCTAAGGTCGACAGGGTTTGACCTGGGTTTCACTGGTCGAGACCTTTCTCTTTTAGGGGTGTTATTATAGGTTATTTGGGGGCTTCCCACTTCTCAGAAGGGAATGCATATGTTTCCGTCACATTGGTGTAAAGGAAATCAGTTCAGTGTATGATTTTAAAAATATACAGCCATTAACGTAATTCTAAACGTTATTACAGCCCGACAGTTAAAAAAAATCTGGATAGGCCTATGTCATGAAATTCATGCAGTAGGCTCATGTTTCCAACAAAAAATGCCACATACCCGCCCACAAAATGTCATCCAAACATCGAAGTAAACAGTCTAAGCACTCCGCATACACTCCATTAACATACGTAACATGCAATGACAACTATTCATACACTCTGCGTAGTTTTTACGCACACACGCAGCAATCAGGGAAGCGTTTAACAAAATACGCGCATGTAGCGCGAGTGGATGAAAATGTCTAATTGCCTCCGCGTACTGCGTATGTGCTTCCGAACGCGTACGCGTCGGGCAGGACTTATTTATTTCTCACTGGTTAATTTTTAATCTCTATGATAATTTATATTTTTAAACTACTGGTTTTAGTCCTAATTAAGTGAAAAAAACTTTTGTTTTGTTCCGCTGTATGAATGAGGTTAATAACTGCGCATTTACTTTTGCTCGAAAAATGGGACAAATCAATGCACTTGACTGAATTTTGATGCTTGCCCAATGCACTCGTCCTGCGGACTCGTGCATTAACGCATCAAAATCTCAGTGCGCGTGCATTGATTGGGTCCCATTTTTCTGCAAGAAATTAAAATGCGCAGTTATTAACCGATAATCATGTTATGATTTTTGTCAATCAATATTTTTCTTCTCTTATAATAAAACGTTAGGAATTAGAGAATAAAGGTATTGGTGTTAGCCTCTGCCGTGTATCTCTCGTGTCATCTCACACAGGCGACAGCATTATTTTAAGTAGAACAACGAGGCGCAGCCGAGTTGTTTTACGCTAAAATAGTGCTGTCGCCCGTGTGATATGACACGATAGATACACGGCAGAGGCTAAAACAATACCTTTATTCTCATTCTTTAACACTTTATTCAAAATAAGAAGCGATATTTATAAAATTATGATGCGTAGCGCGTTGACGCGTACTCGCTGTACCGTGTGATATCGTCGAATATCACACGGCTAGGAACCAATGAAATTGCGTAAACAATCTCAAGTGTTTAAGAATAGTAAACAATGCACAAAAATTGTGATTTCTTGCCAAATACGGCGTGTTAAGCTTAGCCACTTACAGGGGTCTTTACTACAACCATTTTCAATACAACAGTGCAAAAAGTGGAACTTTGATGAAAAACGGTGGCACAATTTGTTTACATTTTGAAGAAATCACTGATAGTGGCTTTAAATTTTGAAACCGAGGGTGAACAAGTGGTTGAAACTACGCGAAGTTAACGTTTCACTTCAAATGAATGATACAGGAATGTAAAGGAATTTCAACAGAACAAAAAGTAGGGTTATATCCCAAAATTTTTTGGCAAAAGGTGAATTTTTGATCCAAATTTTGCCACCTTCTAATGATTTTTTTTAAAAATTTGAGATGCATGCGTGCGGCATACTAGCGTGGTGGGATGTCATTTGGCCATTTTTCTTTTAACTCCTAGGAATCTGTTAAGTACTCAATTTGGCACCATTTTTTGGCCATTTGTTGGACGTATGATAGCAGAAAAGAAGTCACTGTAGTGAACTCAAAAGCTCTGCAAAGACTACAAGATGCAGTTGTTTGGGCTAAAATATTAGATGGAAATTAGACAAAAATTTTACCTGGTTTTTGGGGTTTTTTTGCAATGTTGTGATATGAATTTTGTCAAGTTTGTGTTACGCCTCTCCCCAAATAAGCGCCACTACAGAATGTTATAAGTGACTACTGTGCATGCAACTTTTGAATGCACCTGTACAATTTGTTCAAAAATTTTAAATAAAATTGCCATATGGATTATGGATTAGAATTAGGATTCTGGCTTTAAATAAATGCATTTTAATGTTTACTCGAGTAAATTTCCACATTTGACTTTAATCGTTTTCATAAGTGCCACCTGAAAATGACTGACTGAAGTACCCAGGGTGCTAATTAGATTACATTGACCTCTACAATGGCATGTGAATAATGTATCACAATGTATCAAAGCGCTTTACATTTATTCCGCTGCCACTAGAATATGTCAGCTGCCTTACAAATGCCCAAGGCATACTCATACCATGGGTGGAGAGAGGCAAGCGAGGTAAAGTGCCTTGCCCAAGTGCACAACACATTGGCCTCAGCGGGACTCGAACCCAGAACCATTGGATCATGAGGCGGTCGTTGTTCCACGGAACCACATGGCCCTACATAAAGAGGTGAAAAATGAAGATGGGACCTTTCTGTCTGTACTTTTTTTACTCTTTTGTGTTCTGCCTGCTAGCTTTCAACCGTCTGATATCATCAATAGGACATTATCTAGAAACAGAATTTTGGGGAATTTTCCCACCCCCCACACACCCCACTTTTTGGGTTTTTTTAAAGGTCCATTGGCCCGATCGCTATAGCTCGTCCCCAGAGGCACCAGATTTTACCGGAATGGTTAACATTTGGTATCAGAGAAAAGCGACCATTTTTCTCATTTACCTGTGAAATCTTAGAGCACAAGGAGGTGTGGTTTGGAAGTATGAGCGAAAATGTGCCCAAATTTTGGTTCGACCATATTAATTTTACCAACAGAACTCTATGGGTTACAAAATCATGGGGTTTTTTTTTTTTTTTTAAAGCTCTCGCATCAAAAATGATTGAAATATCGGCGCGAAACTTTACAGATGGGGTTTGGTAGTGAATGCCAACTATTAAGATGAAAAACTTCACATCCTTAAAGGGGGCCATCCTCCTTAATTCTAAAAAGAATTGTGTAATGTGAAATATTCTTATAGCTTGCCTCCAGTACTAAATAGGAGGAATTATTCATTTTCATTGATTGATTATTTAAAAAAAAAAACACTTTCCCCTGCTCATGCATCCAATGAGCATGTAAATCATTCCAGGGAAAAAGTGGGGAACTGGGCATTCCAAAAATGTTGCTATTTGGAGGCAAATTTGCAAATTTGGAGGGGCAAATTTTGCAATCCTAGAGAGAAATTTTGATAGTCGTTCCCACGGAAATTACATTTTAGCCGTCTTGTTAAAAGAGTGATGATAGAGGTCTACCTTGATAGATTTGCTACTGACCACAGAATATTTTTTCATACAGTTATCATGCCTACTGACATATCGCATTTGTTACTTATGTTTCTCGCATAGACAAATTTCTTCTCTGAGTAGTCTGTTGTTTTGCGTGTTTTTAGACAGAAGGCCCCAGTCCATTTTGACAGTTCATGTTAATGTATAAACATTGAGATAAGGAAGGCACTCATTAATCATGACCCCACATGTTAAAACTAAGGGATCCAGGTACCAAACACCGGCTGCAGATAAAAAGATAAAAACATACAAGTTTAAGATGTTATACAGTCCGCTTGTCAGAATTCAGAGGTGGGCTAGGCATGATTTATTTAGGATCTCTGATGAGTCTACATATTGGAATTAGTGTTTTATAAAAGCATCAGACTAGCGGTACTAAGCCTGTTGTCAAAAACGTGGTTACAACTAAAAACCGATTTTTTTTGTTCAAAATATAATATCCAAACATAAGCAAGTCGTTTGTGCATCACAGTAAAAAAAAGACCAGGCTTTCAACTACTTTGTTTCAAATACTTTGTTTCATCTCATTGCTTGTTTCAATTGAGAAATAACTCGAAGTTTGTGCCACTTTCTGGTTAAGTGGAAAACGGTGAATGAATTAGTTAAAAATAATTTATTACATTTGACACCAGATTTGAAATTCTTCAAACTAGGGATTAACTTCATAAAGAAACTTAAACAATGCCAAAAAAACAGTTACATAATGGTGGAAATCATCTTCAGTAAGTTCTGGCTTTAAGATAAAGGTATAAACATTTGACATATGTTGGTTTGTTTGAGCGAATCCTGAGGGGAGGAGAGGGTTTTATGGTCTTGAAATATCATGCAAAGTCCTCCCCTACGACAACTGATACTTTGCGTTCCAATTCAAACTTGTAACTTCAACAATTAGGTAATGCACATGATAGTGCCAACATTTTCTTTGGATTGGAGCATTAGATTTAGTGGCAAGTACAGTCATCTGGCATGATTTAATTTAACAGATACCAATGTTTGAAATTTAATTCAAAGTCCATTTCATTGACATTGCAATAGTATTTGTATTTGTTTATTATTTATGAAAAGTAGTAGTAGTTAGGTACACCAAAGTTTAATCCGGTTTTGTCCACGGTAACGGGGGTGACGGGATTCACCTCACACTCGGCAATACGCCTGTGTGTGAGGATTTGTTGAGCAAAAGATAATTGACCGGCATGGCCTTCTGACGCAAGCCAATCCACAGTTTCGGCGGTGGGCCTAGCCCTTGGGAAACCATGCCCACCATGCACGGCAGCATGTGCTGGATGGCCACCATTACTCTCCAGAGCCGATGCCCTTGTGGTAGAATCTCTTTTTCAATTCTACCAGTAAACCAGCTACGCCTCATCTGATTTCCTTAGAAACCTTATGGTTGGACGTTTTAAGTAGCCGCCGCCAACTACGCTCGGCCCTGGGACAGTAGTACTGGTTACCAGGATATACCAGTAGCAGGCCTCATAGGAACCTGACCTGACATCATGAAAAAGAAAATATTTATCATTGACTTATTATGTTGACTATTAAAAGCTTGTGTCGAGGGAAACCTAGAACTTCATTTGTGTACTTTAATCCTGTCTTTTGTTATTTTTGGAAAGTTTCAATCTTTTGTGAGCTTCAAACAACATCCTGGCATAACTTGGCACGAAACAACTCTGTCTCATGGCATAAAAGTGGCCAAAATGGATTTTGGTGTATCGCGCACAAAATTCTCTTATCTCTGAATTGACAGGCAAATAACATAGAAAAAAACACTATAGAAAGCCCAGTCTTTGTTCGTTAATATATGGCAAGTAAGAATAAGAATGACGTATTTTGAAATTTCATATTAACAAAAATAACCAATTTTTTTTGATGTACAACTTTTTTTGATACAGGCTGTAAAAAGAATCTTCTGGTCGTATTGTCACTAATCAATTTAGGGAGAAGCTCACACTTATTGGATGCTGCCAGTGCTGAGAACCAACTACAAAGAAGGTAGTGGATTCATTTGCCGGCGTTGACGAGATGCGGGAATACAAGCTTGGTGTCGTGGTATCTTCTAAGGCACTGGGCTAAACGGGAAACCACGCTGGAAGACAGGCTACACACACTCGTGCATGTAGGAGAAGGTGTGGCACTCTATAGCACCTGTTTCAAGGACAAAATTGTAGAATGAAATGTCAACAATGCTAAACCAAAGTACAGGAGAGATAAAGGGGTATATCCCTACCAAAAAAAGTGGGTCTACTTTTATGCTGAAATAAACAACATCAAAGTTCATATGTAAACAAATATATATTTTTTTTTTTTTTCCTTCATTTTTGGAGTTTTTTTTATTAGGACCAAAATAGGTTTCCGGCAAGGATTCCCGGGCAATTTGAGTCCCATCCCGTTTCATGAATGCCGGAGTCACGGTAGTAAAAAATCCCTACCCGATTCCCGAAATTTGCCTGTAATTCCTATATAGCTGAAACCTGACTAAACTCCTCACTAGTATCACTACCGTCATACCGCAACTGTTTTCGTCTGCAGAAAATAGCGTCCGCTGAGACTCTGGATCAAGCACTAAATCCTTCAAATGTTTCCATTCAGTGTAATTAAAATCCACAATGCACAAAACAACAACACGCCATGTGACGCCAATCCTTTGCAACGGTCCTATGATTTCCCATCGTTCAACGACACAGCTAAACCGAACCCGACATTATTTCCCAGAAAAGTGCGCTGTGTGTGCATTCCCACTCGCCAGTGGGCGGAGATGGATGTTAACAGCGTGTAAATGTACCGGGTTAAAAATACACCCTCGTCTCCGCCATTTCACGACCGCTCGTGTTTTCACTTTTGTTTTAACCCGTTTTGGGCGAGATGGTAGATTTTTCTCTTTTTGTTGCATGAAGCCTCGTGGCATGCAGGGTCGCCCGGGGGTTTCGCAACAAGGTGTGAGTAAACCGTGTACCTCTGGCCCATTAGTACCATACACTTTTTCTTTTAATTTGTCGGGGTCTTCATTTTATTGTTTAATTTCATCAGTGTCAGAATGAGAAACATACCCTGAAACCGTTCACAAATTATACAAAATACTTTTTTCTTCATAATTTTTTGTTGTTTTAGATTTTAAAGGTGCATTTTATTAAAGGGGAATAAATGCTTCTTCAAAAAGTACTCTTTTAAACCTTGCTTACTACATTACCAGCATCATACCGATTACTCCAAAACTTTGATTCAAAGTCCCCCCCCCCCTTGTATGTCTTGTCAACATACGGAAACTCAGGCACGTTTTCATTCGTTTAAGCTTAATTATACATTAGTCTTAATTTTTGTGACCTGTCATTTCAACTATTTTCCACAATGCCTGAGTCTACTGTTGGACAGTTTTTGAAAAAATTGGACAAATGACAAATTGAAGTGTAAACTATGGTCGTTCAGACTTGGATACAAGGCTGGAGCACAAGCTCGATTCGGCGATCATCTTGATCTGTTACCATAAAAATAAGACGGTTGTAGAAGGTAGCCAAAGGTGACTCAAGCGCTGGCGGCCAAAGCTCCATCTTAGCATTCGCTGGGAGAGTTAATTGCGACAATCCAAGGCACACAGGATCACTTCGCTAATAGCAGAAATGATCGCAACTGACTCTTTGCCGATAAGGAGGGTTGAAAATGATGGCTTCAGGGCACTTATGGGATATCTGGAACCTGGATAAGGTTCCATGGCGCAAACAACGATATCAGATACGCTCACAACCATGTCAACCCAACACCAACGTGAAAAAATCGCATCTACAAGAACAATCGTCAAGGGGTAGGAACGTCGCCTTAACCACCGACTGTTTGGACCAAGTTGTCGCAAGAGAATTCATGACCACCGTAACCGCTCATTACGTCCTTTTGGCAAGCTCCAGTCCAAAGTTCTTGACACTTCTCCTGTCCAACCAATCCCGGATGAGGATGGTAATCTTCCAGAGGGCCCGCCGCCACACAGCTAGAGGCCCTAGGTATCTATCACGTTTTTATATTTAAAAAGTTTCCGAGTACAATAAATATATAAATAAACTTTAAAAACTAAATCATAAATAAAAATGATTCAAAATTATATTAGCAATGGCCCTACTTAAAAACATTTTATTGATGATTCGCGCGTCCGTTAGTGTTGCAACCAAAACACCGTAGGCCTATATTTTTAAATATTCTATTAACAGTAGGGCTCAGCTTGCAGCTAGCGGATGACTGAAGGTTACGGAAAAAAGTATGTGCCGTTGTACATGAATACTGCCTATCAAAACACGAGAGCCATCTCAGTGAAAGCTAATTTGCCCAATTCGGTAGATATAGGATGCGCCGCACACACTCCTCAGCTTAGTATTAATAAAGGCTTGAAGATCAACCGTCTCTCATTTTTTGTGGGTGGCCGGTAACAGATTAGTACTCATTTTAAAGATTCCAATATCGCAACAGGGGCGCTCGAGCGAAGCAGAAAAGCTTGAATCTCAAACAGAAGAGCTTATACTTCTTGCACAGACTCGATGGAATTCGGTTTCTGGATATGATGGAGCGGTTGGATGAGACAGATGGGCCCTATGTGCTTTTCTTAGCGTGAAAGGTATAAAACACCAAACAGCAATAAGCGTGTGTTTTGGAGTCTGAAACAGATGACAAGTGGAAACTATGAGTGAAATGGCTGAAATGTCTTGAACCACTGAAGGTACCCGACAAACGTTGTTAGCGTCTTTGATTTTTTTTTCTATTAAACAACATACGTAACTGATTTTCGGATCTCCCGAAAGATAATGGAATTAAAATAATGGTTAAGGATAACGAATGATATTGCACTGATGATTTAATATTTTCGAATGGTACTAATAATTGTCGGCTATGTGCAATTTGAATAAATAATTAAATGCTTTGCTGCCTTTTGCTTTCAATCTCTCCCCAGACTGCAACTACAGTACTGTAGCATATCTGTACTTCAGTGCGTGCGTTTCCAACCAGGTGATACGAGGCTACTAAAGAAACATCTGACGTAACGGAAGAAGATTCGGCGACAGTCCTACGGTTCAGGAGAACGTAGCGCAAGATATCCGCGAGCGATTTGTCAATGATTCCCAGGCTCAGCTGACCAGCGCTCCAATGATAGCCAGTCTTCTTGATCCACGTTGGTCAAGAACATGAAATGCTTGAAAAAGACAAGATTGAGGCAGATGGTGTTCGAGGCTGTAAAGAAGGAGTTGGTTATTGGAAAGAAGCAAAAGGTGATGAAGAAATCGTGAAACCGCAACCAGCATCGAAGAAGTCAAAAACCGAGGCAGAAATTGATTTTCTTCTAGGTGTGATGAGACAGAGGGCGATGAAGAGCAGAGGGATGAGTGCGATAGATTACTTAAAGTAGCACAGTGGAGAGAATACAGCGTGTGAATCCACGTGACTGGTGGATAGCCAATACCAAACACATAACCCCAAACTTTCCAATGGCTGGCATTGTGGAGATTACCATGTTGTATTCCCGGCTACCTTTCGGTACCGTCGGCATGCGTATTGTTATGCAGGGAATATTGTGAATGCAAGAGAAGCACCTTACGGTGCAGACAAAGTGAACATGCTGATTTTCTGAGCAAGATAACAAAACTAATTAAACTTTTGCCCAAGTAACAAAATTTCCATGAAAGGGTACAACCACTCTTGCTGGATTTTACTTTCCTGTGTTTAAACTGTATTTGTGTTATTGTCAACTGAAGTTTTAACATTGTTATATGAAAGAATAGAATAAGAACACGAATAGAAAGCAGCACATGACTTCATTGATGAAATACACAAAATAATATGTTGGTTATATAACCAAATAAACTATTACCTTACTACATATACATATATATTTACTAAGTTAGAAAACATAGACAAAATCAAACATATGATACATAACATAAAATATGTGGTCTAATTAAACTGATATTAACTAAAACTAGTAACAGCAAATAAAACCGTTAATTACGTAAAGTTTCCTCGTTAATGTTGATTTTGGCCTTTAAAAAATCTGACGCGGCTGTCCCGCATCGTCGAGCTAGGGCGGTTCTCCTACAGAAAAAGGAACATTTAAGTTATCATGGACAGAAATAAACTGATGCGGTCTTGACGACAATAAAAATCGCGCACGTTCAGTGTTAGAAAATGGCCAGTTTGTACTTTTTTAGGCCCGATAAGTTAAGTAACTTGACATTTTATAGTAACGCACTATGTTTTATTGCTACATATGGACGTGTAGGGTCAGGTTAGAGGTAATTACAAGTGAGCGGTGAGTTGAGTTGACATCGACATCGGGCGGGATTCGAATTCCTGGAACTCGCACAGCTATGGTTTCAGGTAAACTTACTTGGCAATTGGACAAGTTTAGATAAGACGTATATTAGTTCGGTTTGTTAAATTCTCTAATCAATTTTTTAATTAGGTTTTAAAGATTCGGTGCTCACGTAGCGAGAAAAAATTGGTACCCGGGTATCAAATTACCGAAAATGAGACCCTAGACAAAAATTCAGAAAGTCGTGCATCCCTGAAATCAAAGGATATAAACTGTGTGTGAAGAATCAAGGTTTTGATAGATGCCATATTTGACCAAGAATTTCACCTAGGCATATTATCAGACAGAAGGATCCTGAACAACAATGAGAACCACCTTTGTAAGACTAAGGAACAACTACAAATCAAAAATTAACCCACCATGCAATATATTCTATTATCAACCTCAAGCCTGGCAGAACAAATGGCTGACTTTAACATCAATGCAGAAAAATGTATATCCATAAAATATGATGTGCTAGGAAACTTAAAACATAAAATACAAGAAATCAGCGATACAATGTTGGCAGAAACATCACACAAGTTCAATCATATCAACAAAATTACAGCGAAAGCTAGTGGGGTTCTTACGTTCATGAATGGTAAACTTACACTCATGCCCTGTGAATCTAGAGATAACTGCAATTCCAATAATTGGTATGTACGCATCTTAGAGTATTGCTCAAATGGGTGGAATCCTTACACCAAAGACCTTGTTGACAATGGCTTAAAGCAATACAATGGAGAGGAGCTAGATTGTCTTTGAGTAAAGACTATAGATGGAATAGGAGCATGACAGAGATGTTGAATAAACTGGATTCCATTACAAGACAGAAGGAAAATAGGAAGATTGACAATGTAAACAAGATCGGGTGGCCATACCAGCTTTAACATTCTTATGCATCCGTCGTTCCGAGTTCATCGAGGATAAATCATTCTCAAACCAGCCGCAAACTTTTGTGGCAGAACAAACTATTTTCAACTCATACTTCCCCTCACCACAATGACTGGAACAATCTACCCGACAATTTTTTAGTCCAATGTCACTCTGAAACTGCAATTTTCAAGAAATACCTGGGTACCTGGCCAGGAGTACAAGCAAGCGAAAGATATTTTGTGCACACCACATCTTCTCGGTTGGCTTCAAATAGAGAGCATGAAGAATCTTCTTCAATTTAGAGAGCCATCCATACACCCTGCACACCCTTCGTGCTATAGTCGCTGCCACATTCCGTTCTGAAATTGCGTCTACATACGCGCGAAGTGCTGCTTGTACGCGCATATAATCAAGTATTTCCTTTACGCGTTGTCATGGTTGTGTCTGTCGGGATTGCTGGCGTAGTCTTGAGGTCAGAGAAAAGGAATTATGACGAGTATAATCAGGCTCCGTTCATTGCCCTGACACATGTGCAACAATCCCAACTGTGAAAATGTAAGCAATTTCATTGGCTGATGCCCGGTTCAATTCGACGATTGAACCTAGGTAGTACGCGCTGCATATTGATGTTTTTTGGTGTTGATGCCATTGTCATACTGCTTTTGCTACGTTCGTGCGCATCTGTCACTTCGTCTTGTTGCATATGTTTGATGCATTAACAGATTGTTTGATTTATGTCACTGAGTAGTGGCAGTCCTTACCTAGCCGTGTGCGAAGTACGTCTAGGTATTGTGCTTTGGGTGCCTTTCTTCTTTCTTCTTCATATTCCTTCTTCTTTGTTTCCCACTTTTTCAGAATGCTACTGATGCCAAACCCTTAGCCGATTTTGGCCAGATTCGCTCAAAATGACCGCTGACCCAAGCTGCATCTGTGGTGTTCTCCAATTGGTGTAAAGGTCATGTAACCGGAATTAGCCGCATTTTGTAAAAATCTTTAAAGCCTACGTGTCCTACAGACAACACGCTAAGATTCCAAATTTGTTCACAAGAATCCTTAACCATCCATCATATAGGGGGTGTACACAGATGAAACGTCGGAGTTTCATTAACATT